>JAZKJV010010597.1:0-51991 GCA_037367405.1 Ottelia alismoides | reverse complement strand
TCTTGTTGATTTCGTGCGAGGTACCGCGGATCGAGGGAGGCTCTCTACCCTAGGCGCCTACGCACCCATGTGAAGACGGTGACAGTCTGCTCGCCTTGCACCGAAGGAGACTTAAAGATTTTTTGAAGACCGAGCTCCATCTTTAGTTGTAGCATTTATTTTCTATATTTTTTTGTAATTTAAGTGAGAGAGAGATACTCTATTTGTGTAATAATATAGGTACCCTGAACTTCGGACTTTCAGGCCCAATTTCCAAGTGATTGTTTACTTGGGGGCTCACCGCAGTTTTGCCGCGTTTTCATCGCATTTCTTTTCTTTTGTTTTCCGATTTTGTTTTCTTTAATTTTATGATTGAGCCCTTAGTTTTAGGATATGCTTGTCGCTAGTATTAGGTCTAAACACATTAATCACCATTGCATGCTCCTATAGAAAATGTTTGGACTTAGTCAAATTTTGAAAATTGTGTTTCACGCTAATAGTAGCTTCTCATCCTAGGGCGATTTCATCGACTTGCATCTGCATATAGATCAAGTTTCAATTCTGTTGAGAATCCTTGCATGTAGAGTGTTGGAGGCAAGGTGAGCATTTACGCTTTAGCATTCATCATCGTTTGTCGTTTGCATTGCTTTTCCACCTCTCCCTCTGATTTTGATCACCTAGGTGCTTAAAAGAATTGACTCCTCGTTAGGATTGTGCATTTATCACTAAAAATCCAAAAAAAGTGATAACCAATAAAATTGGGACTGTTAATATTACTTGACCCTAAAAAAGATCAAAAAGAAAACCATTTGTCTTGGGACGAGTAATCCCCTCATCGTCTTCGTTTTACATTGCTCGCGCAAACACTAAGGATTAGTGCCCAAATCCCATCCAACCCCTAAGTGTTTGTGCAACATTGTGACTTCTCACCTAACTCTAAAACAGACAAGATAAAAAGACCGCATTTGCGATCTTTACCATGTTAAGTAGGTGAATTGAGGGTTTGTTTTGCATGAGTTTTGCTTGTGATTGTTTGTGTGCATTCTAGATCGTCCTTGTGCAGTTGCGCCTTTTCTCACTTTCTCTTAATTTGACCATCGTGCTCTCCCGACTATCATTTTTCCTTGTTTCGAGATGTACCCCTGGAGCGTATTTTATCCGGACTTTGTGGATCCCTCATTCACTCCAGTCGGTCCACCTCCCTTTTATCAGGAGGACCCTCCTCCTATTTTTTTTCTAATTTTTGTGCATATCCGACCAACCCACTATTTCAGGATTCGGACTTTGACCTTCACCAATCATTTCCATCACCATCTCCTTCACAGTTTGACAACCCACTCTTCATAGAATATCCAGATTCGGACTGTGATTTTTGTCCACACCCACCGCCCACACTCGACACACCCGATCCTGAGATTTTGGAGTCACCTTTCATGATATCCACACTTGATACCTTGAACCAGATGATGGAGCATATGAACTCGAGGATGAGTGATATAATTAGCGTAAATAAGATCCAGGTAGAATCATTTGAGGACGATCATGAGAGCTTGCAATTGCCCAAAATACAAAAAAAATGATAAAAAAATTAAAAATCCAAAAAGAATTCGGGAGACACTTGGTTGATTCAAACTGTGAGGAGATGGTCCACTTGATCCCTTGACCACACAACTTCTCACATCATGTCCCACCTTTGACCCCGAGGATGCCGCTGTACATACTGCTCTTGGCATTCCTCATGTAGATGTTGATTCTGACATTCTCCCTTGTATGGAGGAGGTCCAAAAATTCAAAAAAATGTTAATTGAACCCGAAGTGGTGGCCACCATTCATGAGATCATCCATGCCCCACTTCAGCAGGCCATGACCGATTTATCTGCTCCTCTTCCCAAGAAGAGAAAGCAGAGGTGCAGATCTGAGCATCATATCTTGACCATGGCCACTGCCTACACCATCACACACCGTCCCATTCCTCGGAAAAAGAACACAGTTGCACCATTCATCAACTGCACCATCTCTGACCATACCTGTGATCACACTCTCCTTGACGGTATTGCTTCGATTAGCATCATACTCTTCTTGCTGGTACAATCTCTTCACTTAGGGTCTCTAAAGAAAACCTGGATGATCGTTTAGTTTGATGATGGATCTATTAAGAGGCTGAGGGGTATCCTTGAAAACACCATCGTTTCGATTCAGGACACGAGATATAATGTTGATTTTATCGTATTGCCCATGGAGACCTCCACAGGGGAGCACTCTCCAATCATCCTGGGACGACCATTCCTCGCCTCTGCGAGGGTCATTATTGACTATGGATCAGGAGAGATTCGCTTCTGTCCTGCTGACGAAAGCGAAGTGATCATCACCGCACCCACTGCCGACCAGAGACCTGCACCAGATGCGACCACACCTATCTTGGTTGACCTTGAGGACCATGACATTGATGAGACCATTAGAGAATTTTGCTGCTTATTGGATTCCACTAAGACCCAAGAATTCCTCCCTATGGAGGAAGACTCGAAAAGCATGTACCTTGGAGTTCTTCCTTCTGAGACTTGGCGTTGTGTTGATGACATCTGCAAGATTTACACGATCGATACCATAAAGCGGCATGCAGATTTAGAGACTAGACAGGACGGACATTACTCGACTATTTTCATTGATGAGTTCGCTCATGTTCACTTAGATTCAGATAAGACAAAGGCCGAATTTGATTTGGTAACTTCTATTCGAGAATTCGGGCCTTCTAACGAGAAAGATGATTCGGTTGAGATTGTAGAGGACGAACATAATTCGACTACTTCCACTGATGAGTTTGTTCCTTTTGGTTTTGGCCCGGATGAGACCTCGCAGGACGACACTGACCTTACTTCTTCCTATGATGATGAGTTCGTCCCATTCCACTTTGATATCAGCGAGACTCCCAAGGCCGGACCTAGCTGTACTTCTTCCGCTAACCCGTCTGCGCCTTCACACCATAGGACCATCGAGGACATACACCATGTCGACCCTGATCGATTAGTATCATCTGAGGACCCCGATCGACCTGCACCACACCATCCCTCAGCGGTCCTGTAAGAAGGTTCACTTTCTACCTTCTTGACCCTCCGTATATTCTCTCTTGTACATTCTATTTTGTTCAACTTCGTCCCTCTCCCGTATTGCTCATCCACTGTGACGCCCTGCCCCTCCGGCTATCGAAACCGACGAGACAGGAGCGTCGGACCTACGGTCCAATTACGCCCATGATCTATGATACTCAGCAAACCATCTTATGCACATTAGACTAACATTTGAAATACAAATAATAATAGGAGAATAATATGAAATGGAAAATAAAATGCGGCATCCATTCTCATTGATAATAATCATCAAGTTCATACCCATAGAATGAGATACATCACATAATCTTAAATTTTGTAGAAAAATATCTCCACACATCTCACTACAATGTCTCTCGATAATAACATAAAATGATGCGGAAGTAAATAAGTTACTCTAAGTAGAACGAACCCTGTTCGGTGCAAGTATGACGTACAAGGTCTGATCTCCTCAAAAGATCGATACTGTGGCAGCCGCTGCTCAAGTACACCTGTTGTATCTTTCCCTTAAAAATTATTTAAGAAGCAAAAGAGTAACCAATCTACTGTTACTAACTGGATCCGATTCTGTATAGGATGACATCATTGATCACATAAAAATCATATCGTATGACACATCAGGCTCTAAGGATGTCAAAAAAAACCAGGAATCATTTAGAAATCAACATCAAGGAGGGAAAATGAATATGTGGGGTTTGATAAGATCGTGTGAATCTAATAATAAGAAGAGAAAGGAACTTCATTACAAAAAACACATAAGGCTCTAGAGATGTTCAAGATTATAGAAAAAATACGTGGAACCCAACAACAAGAGGAAGGTATATATCGTTACCTCCGAGGATGTTCCCTCGGGATCTCCGCTGATACGGAAATGATATTTCTGTCTCTCGATTGTAGCGCGAATGCGTGTACGAAGGTGACCTCGAGCTTTCCTACGTGATGGTGGCCGCAGATCTTCGATCAGAGCTCCTTCTCTGACGTCGACGACAGTCCTCCAACGACCAAATCCGGCCAAGGTGGTGGTGCTCCAATGAGAGGGAAGGATGGTGGTGGCTAGGGATTTTGAGAGAGTAGCCTATCACCTTCTATTTATAGAGGGAGAGGTGAAAATGTGTGCAATTTCGGATATGGTTTGGATCCATATATGGGTCCCAACTATTATACTTAAAACATCGATGACTTGAGCTAGGAATATCGGAATTGAGTGTTCTTCGGCTCGTTGGGAAGATCTCGACGAGATCTACGTAATGGCATGATTATTTGAATTTTTTGGATGTCAAAAATACTCCAGATTTTATGAAAAAAAATACGGGGTTTCACATCATAAAAATCTTAAAGGAAGTCTTGTCCTCGAGACGTAGGATTTAACGTATAAGTTTCCAATGTGATGTAGATTCAGGCATAAAAATCTTAAAGAGAACGAAACCCATAAAAATCTTAAAGAGGATTGGAATAGGGTCTCGTGAACATACCTTCAAAAAGATAGGGGTATTTCTGTCGCATATCTGCCTCAGGCTCCCATGTGGCCTCCTCAACATTCTGACTTTGCCACAATACCTTGACTAAAGGGATGTCTTTCCGTCGTAAACCTCTTGACTATCCGGTCTAAAATCTACATGGGTGCCTCACGAAAAGATAAATTCGGTTCAACTGTGAGGTCCTCATAGTTAATCACATGTCGAGGGTCTCGATTATACTTCCGGAGGTTTGACACATGGAATACATCATACCCGTCTGCCAAGTGAGGGGAAGTGCTACTCGGTATGCTACCTTCTCAATACGAGATAAAATCTCGAAAGGGCCAACGAACCGTGGAGCCAACTTTCCCTTGACACCAAATCTTTGAATACCTCTCATTGGAGATACTTTTAAGAATACAAAGTCTCCAGTATCAAATTCAAGATCACGACGTCTCTGATCAGCATGCCTCTTCTGACGGCTTTGTGCAGTCAATAATTTCTTTCTAGCCATCTCTACCGCCCTTGTTGTATCCTCGATTATCTGAGTATAATAAATCTCCTTGTCATTCACTTCCTGCAAACACAAGGGAGTGGTGCATCTCCGCCCATACAACACCTCAAAAGGTGCCATGCCAATACTAGCATGGTAGCTATTGTTATAAGTGAACTCCGCCAAAGGAAGGTGATCCTTCCAAGATCCTTGCCACTCAATGGCACATGCTCCGAGTAGGTCTTCAAGGGTCTAAATTGTCCTATCTAATTGCCCATCAGTCTGCGGATGATAGGCTGAACTAAGACATAGTTTGATTTTAGGGCCTTCATGAATTCTCCCTAATAATGCGATGTAAAACGAGAGTCTCTATCAGATACAACCTCCTTGGGAATCCCATGCAAGCGAATAACTTGCTGAATAAATAACTTGGCCAGATCTACCAGAGTGCATGTCAAATTCACAGAAATGAAATGTGTGGACTTGGTCAACTGGTCCACAATAACCCAAATGGCATCATATCCACTAACAGTACGAGGTAAGGATGTCACGAAATCCATAGAGATACTTCCCATTTCCACAACGGATAGGAAGTGACTGTAACAAGCCAAGAGGACGCTTCTCCTCTGCCTTCACCAATTGACAAGTAAGGCAACGACTGACATGTTCTGCAACATCTCTCTTCATCCCTTCCCACCAGAAGTTTTGACGGAGGTCTCTATACATCTTGGTGCTTCTTGGATGGATAGATAATCTAGAACAGTGAGCCTCATCTAGGATGTCTCTCCTTAACCCATCATCATCAAGGACACAGACACAGTCTCCCTTCCATAAGATGGACTCACAAACTCTGAATCCATCAGACTCCTCCTTCAGACATCGATGGAACAAGTCTTGTAGTTTCTGATCTGTCTGCTGACCATGCACAATCTTGTCCCATAATCCACTATACTTAGCAGGTACAGTTACGACATCTGCAGTACTATCAAAGGGGTGCCACTCACTAAGTGTTGTGAGCATATCCCAAGTCTGTAGCCATGTTGCGGTGCCCTCGGTATGTGCTCTCCTACTCAAAGCATCTGCTACTACATTTCCCTTTCCCAGATGATAGGAGATCGTGCAGTCGTAATCTTTCAACAGTTCCATCCATCGTCTTTGCCTCATATTCAACTCCCATTGGTCAAAGATATATTTGAAACTCTTATGATCTGTAAAAATCTCAAACGTGACCCCATATAAGTAGTGATGCTATATCTTCAGTGCGAAGACTATAGTCGCCAACTCCAAGTCATGAGTAGGTAGTTTCTTTCATGGTTCTTCAGTTGCCGTGATGCATATGCCACGACATGACCACGTTGCATCAATAATGCTCCTAAACCCTCCTTTGATGCATCAGTATACACTGTAAAGTCTAAGGTGCCTGAAGGAAGGGTGAGAATCGGAGCACTGGTCAGTCTCTCTTTCAACGTACGAAAGCTCAACTCGCATTTGTCACTCCAAATGAAAGGGACATCTTTCTATATCAGACGAGTAATTGGTAGAGCTAGCTGCGAGAAGCCCCTAACAAAATGTCTGTAGTAGCCGGCAAGACCTAAGAAACTGCGCATCTCGGTAACTGTCTTGGGTTGTTCCCAAGACATTACTGCCTCTATCTTAGCTGGATCAACTGCCACACCTGCTCCCAAAATCACATGACCGAGGAAAGCTACTTTGGTAAGCCAAAATTCACACTTACTGTATTTTGCGTACAACTTGTGTTCTCTGAGTGTCTCAAGAATAGTATGAAGGTGCTGCTTATGCTCATGCTCATCACGTGAGTAGATCAAGATATCATCAATGAATACTACCACAAAATGATCTAAGTATGGATGGAAAATTCTGTTCATCATGTCCATGAACGCGACATGTGCGTTCGTGAGTCCAAAAGGCATGACCACAAACTCGTAGTGGCCATATCTGGTGCGAAAAGCAGATTTAAGTACATCTGTGTCCTTAATTCTCAATTGATGATAACCTGATCGCAGGTCAATCTTCGAGAATACCACTGCGCCATGCAACTGATCAAAAAGGTCATCTATTCGTGGAAGTGGATAACTGTTCTTTACTGTCCTTTTATTCAATTGCTTGTAGTCGATGCACAATCGCATAGGCACATCCTTCTTCTTTACAAAGAGGACCGACGCTCCCCAAGGTGATTTACTAGGATGAATAAATCCCTTTTCCAATAACTCATGTAGTTTTACTTTGAGCTCCTTGAGTTCGGCTGGTGCCATCCAGTATGGAGGGATGGAGATGGGTTGTGTATCGGATATCAAGGTGATCTCGAACTCGATCTCTCTCCTTGGTGGCAGTCCAGGCAACTCCTCTGGAAATACATCAGGAAAATCCCGCACAACTCTAACATCTTCAATCATGCGATCCTGGGCAGGTAACTCCACAACATAGGCGAGAAAACCTATGCAACCCTGATCGAGTAGGTGTTGGGCCCTTCAATGCTGATACATATAAGACCTCACTATCTGGGGTATGCCCATCAAACTGAAAGGTAGGTATGCCTGGGAGATGGAATACTACAGTCTTCTCAAAGAAATCAAGGCATGCGTGAAGTTGCTTGAGCCAATCCATACCTACGATGACATCAAAATCTTCTAACTGGTGAGTAGAAGATATACGAGCATTAGGTGCCCGCCAATCTGCACTGCTACATCCTCCACTGCTTGTCGCACGATGAATAATTGCCCCCCTGGGCCCTTGATGTAGTAAGGAGATGAAACACATGTTGGTTCTTTATCTAACTTAGATACTAGTCGATGTGCTAGAAAAGAGTTCGTAGCTCCCGAATCAAATAAGGCATGTAAGGATATATCATGCACTGAAATCATACCTTGCACTACAGCTCCTGAGGCGTGGGCCTGTTCCTGTGTGATTGCATTCAGCTATCCCTGAGGATGTGATGGGGTATTAGAACCTGCAGCACTGAAGGTTGGTCGTGGTGGAGGACGTTGAATGCCTCGACCTCCATGACGGGAGACTGATCCATGTGACTGTGCAGAAGAGAAAGTTGGTCATACACTTGGTTGCTGCCCACCTGAGCTACTTGCAAGTAAGGGGCACTTGGCCTTGAAATAGCCCGGCTGCTGGCAGTGGAAACACCTACGATCTCCTGGTTGAGAAAAGGAGCCACCTGAGACAAGGCTAGCACCTCCCGTCTTACGATTATGGGGGTGTGTGGAAAAGCGGAAGGAAGTAGTACTGTGACTCGCCAGGCCTTGCCCTAAAGTAGGTGTAGGAGCAAACCTGCTGATGGTAGGAGTGTTCGCCACTGGGTGGAAACGACGCTCTCTACGAGCTCTGTAGAAATCTCGGCGAGTAGTTCTCCCTGACTGATGTGGCAGGAAATGTGATGGATTCCCCTGAAGCTGACTCTGAGTTGCCTCCATCTTGGTAGCTTTAGCAGCTACCTCCTTGATGGAAGTGAAATCCAATGCAGATAGCTGGTGTCACACATCATCACGCGATCCCCGAATAAACTTCTGTAAATTCTCCTCAAGAAAATCAGTAGTCGCTGGTGAGTGGCGGGAGAATTCAGTGTAACGAATGAGGTATTCTTGGGTCGTCATTGACCCTTGCTTCAACTCAGCAAACAACCTCCTTTGATCCTCAACCCAGTGGTCAAGATAGAATTGGCTACAGAACTCGTCAAGAAATATTTCCCATGTTATGGGATCCTTCAGATGTTCCTTGGTGGCATACCACCAACGTTCAACGTAACCTGCTAGTGAAAATTCCACGAATGTAAGCCAAGACTCTTCAGGAGCATGGATCATCCGTAAGACCTTAGATACGTGATCCATCCATAGTTCAGCCTCATCTGGTGTGCCTGTGCCAAAGAATTGGGTCACCTTAGACCTCTGGTAGGCTGCATAAGTCGTCTGATGTTTCTGCAATGCCTCTAAATCCTCTGACCCTTCAGGATCCAGAGACACCGAAGGATGAACACTGTCCTCTTCCTCACGAGAAGGTTGATAAGAGGAATCTTCCTGCTGAAGGAGCCTCTGTTCCAATGCCTCTTGACGTTGCTGTATACCCTGCATGGCTTGAACTAGTAAGGTCAGTTGTTGTCCAACATCATGGTCAATACGAGGCGACATGATTCCCTGCGAGAATCATTATGTTAGAGTTTTTTTTCATGATTAGAGATATAATGGACACATTGATATGACTTGAATTATTCTCCTTAAACTAATGCCAAAGTCAGAAGACTTTATCTTGGTATTTATATTCCAAATTTCGTTGATAATCTAATATACAAAAGAGAGAATGGAGTATCGGGCTCTGATACCATCTGTGACGTCCTTCCCCTCCGGCTACTGAAACCGATGAGACGGGAGCGTCAGACCTACGGTCCAATTACGCCCATGATCTATGATACTCAGCAAACCATCTTATGCACATTAGATTAACATTTGAAATACAAATAATAATAGGAGATAAATATGAAATAGAAAAAAAATACATCATCCATTCTCATTAATAATAATCATCAAGTTCATGTCCATAGAATGAGATACATCACATAATCTTAAATTTTATAGAAAAAGCTCTCCACATATCTCACTACAATGTCTCTCGACAATAACATAAAATGGTGTGGCAGTAAATAAGTTACTCTAAGTAGAATGCACCATGTTTGGTGCAAGTATGACGTAGAAGGTCTGATCTCCTCAAAAGACCGCTACTGTGGCGGCCGCTGCTCAGGTACACCTGTTGTATCTTTCCCTTAAAAATCATTTAAGAAGCAAAAGAGTAACCAATCTACTGTTACTAACGGGATCCGATTCTGTATAGGATGACATCATTGATCACATAAAAATCATATCGTATGACACATCAGGCTCCAAGGATGTCAAAAAAACCAGGAATCATTTAGAAATCAACATCAAGGAGGGAAAATGAATATGTGGGGTTTGATAAAATCGTGTGAATCCAACAGAAAGAAGAGAAAGGAACTTCATTACAAAAACACATAAGGCTCTAGAGATTTTCAAGATTATAGGAAAAATACGTGGAACCCAACAACAAGAGGAAGGTATATATTGTTACCTCCGAGGATGTTCCCTCGGGATTCTCGCTCAGACGGAAATGATATTTCCGTCTCTCGATTGTAGTGTGAATGCGTGTACGAAGGTGACCTCGAGCTTTCCTACGTGATGGTGGCCGCAGATCTTTGATCGGAGCTCCTTCTCCGATGTCGACGACGGTCCTCCGGTGACCAAATCCGGCCAAGGTGGTGGTGCTCCAATGAGAGGGAAGGATGGTGGTGGCTAGGGATTTGAGAGAGTAGCCTATCACCTTCTATTTATAGAGGGAGATGTGAAAATGTGTGCAATTTCGGATATGGTTCGGATCCATATATGGGTCCCAACTATTATACTTAAAATATCGATAACTTGAGCTAGGAATATCGGAATAGGGTGTTCTTGGGCTCGTTGGAAAGATCTCAATGAAATCTACGTAATGGCATGATTATTTGAATTTTTTAGATGTCAAAAATACTCCATATTTTATGAAAAAGAAAATACGAGGTTTCACATCCACCCATTCTCGTGTTTGCCTTGCTTCGGACATACTTTGTCCTAAGTATAGGGGGTGGACGAGCCGAGTGTTCGGTCTTCGTTTCGTTTCATTACTCCTGTTGTTGCCTATACTTAGGGCTTCTTTTACCCTAAGTATAGGGGGAGTGGTGTGTACATCCTCTGATCTCTTCTTACATCTTCATCTCTTTTCTTCTTTTCTTCTTTTCCTTTTCTATTTTCTTTTTCTACCAAAAAGGTGCCGCCCCTTTTTGTCAGTCTTCTATACATAGGATGTACTTTTTCCTAAGTATAGGGGGTGAGCACCCTTGAGTACGATCTGTTCATCCCCACCCTTGATCCTCCCTGCTTTGTGTACAATCTTCTATACTTAGGATTATTTGATCCTAAGTATGGGGGGACGGTCAACTTCTCATTCGTTCATTCATTTCTTTATTCATTCATTTATTCTTTAGACTTTTCCTATACTCAGTACGAGTGATGTCTTCTCTTTTTCTCTTTGATCTATGAGGACATAGCTCAAGCTAAGTATAGGGGGGTCGTATATACTACGTATATACTTTAGCCATAACTCGTACTTTCGTATTTTTATCAATAAAATGGCTAAAATTCTTTAAAAAGTCATTAAAAACCTTAATAAAAAGATGTTATTATTCCTCAAATTCTTTTTCTATTTATTGATTAATAAGTCAGGAGAAAATGTTTTTTGCAAAATGTTTGAAAAATAGTTTGAAAATCTCTTTGAAAAATATTTTGAAAACTATTTGGAAAATATTTTATTCAATATTTTCAACCTTTGTAAACATTGTTTGGTTTTGAAAATTTTATTTGTGTGAAATAAAATGTTTGAAAAACCATTTTCAAATGGTTTGAAAATGGTTGCAAAAATATTTTGAAAAATCTATCTATACTGTTTGAAAAACCTTTGCAAAACGATTTTCAAATGTCCGTACATGTTTGTAAAAATTGTTTGAAAAATTATTTTAGACTATAGTTTTCAAAATTGTTTGAAAAAAACTTTTTCAAATAAGTTTGAGGAATATATACATCATACCAAAATTCATTATATATATATTTATAAAATTGACCACTTACCCTTGTAAATTCTTAAAATCTACTTCTTGTAAATATGAGATGCATCCCTGTGTAAATATTTTTAACCTAGTTCTTTTAGCCAAAATCTTTGTTTTCAAAAATCTCAAAAATATTTGCAAAATTAAAATACCAAAATATTTGAAAAATCTTTTGAAAAATACAAAAATATGCATATGCATCATCTTTCAAAAATCCATAAAAAGCTCAAAATCTTTGAAAATTGCATCACAAAAATATTTTCTACATTCTGCATAGCATTTGCATAGCATTAACATTTTTTGGATTGAGTTTGATATTTGAACAAATCTAAGTAAAATCCGAAGATTGGAGCTTGATTGAACCTTAAAATCTACCTAATAACAGGAACCTTATAGGAACTGGAAATGAGGTACTTCAGGTCTAGTTGACTTAATTCTTTGAGGATCACGAGATTTGATTCAATGGATTCTTGACTACCTAAGTAGAGTATTTCGGAGCATACACACAACTCTTGTTGATAATGATCTAACTTGGACACATGCACCTTTCACTTGGCTCGACTCAGTTGGAGTGGTGTGGGGATTGGATTTACCGGTATGAGACGCATACAAGTGGAAACATTTGTCCTCCTCCAGGGAGGGAAGTGCACCCCAACCCGTCTAATGATGAGGAATTCTAAAGACAGAAGAGTGTGGGTTGCAATAAAGCTTTAAAAGAGGGATAGTCTACTGGCTCAAGAGGAAAAACTCTCTATGTATATGCTGTTGTGAATAGTATTTCAAAAAAAACTCCAAAAAGTGGACATGCCTGTATAAAAATAAAATGCATGCCAGAGTATGTGAATATGTTGTATAGAAAATAAGCAAGCTTGAGCATCAAAGTCAAATTATGTGAGCCTACAGCTGGATGACTTGACTACACTGGTCTTGCATCCTAGGATAGGTAGCTACACTAGCTACCGTCCATTCTTCTCTTCACCCCCTCCTCTTGAGTTGGTTGCCACTTGAACTTAGAAGGGAATACCCCGCTCCTCGAGGACGGAGTTATTGGATTGGAGAATCATTGGGTTGTCATACTGGAGAAGTCAGTCTCTTTGTCATTCTAGTTGGGGAGAGCCACTACCACTTACACTGTACGAGTCAGATTCATAGTCGTAAGGGTTTGCGTATGAGTTGAAATATTTCTGACCCGGCTACTGAGGAGACTTGAGCATAGTTTTGAGATTCTCGAAGGCTGTTGGATTTCAAATCCGATTCCCATTAAGGTTCCGCCCGCACTAAAATTTCAAAGGTCCGACTTAAGCTCCAAACTTTGATTTTGTGAAGACAAGTTTGATAATTAAACTAAATCCAATTTTCTTCCTTTTCTTTGCTTTGTTTTTCTATTCTGCACTTATTGCATAAGTGTTTGCTAGGGACTAGCAAAGGCAAGTATAGGAGGATGATGAATCTACGTTTCATCATCTTTATTCTATCATTTTGGCCTTTAAAACCCTAGTAAATGCGTGTAAATACTGTTAATTTAGGCATTTTGTCATTCATGCATGTTTGTGTAAATAGTGCATAAAATACGGTTTTTTAAAGTCAAAATTATAGAATAAAGAAAAGAAAAGAAAAAGAATAAAATATTGCAAATATTTTATGACCCTAAACCCCGAGACCAAGGCATCTTGATGACTAGGTCGACAAGGAATAAAGTATGGGGAGATAAGGGCCAAAAACCAATAAAAATTCCTTTTATTTAATTCATTCTTTATTTATTTTCAGGACCTATTTTTAGTTCCACATTTTATACTTCAAATAAAGAAACTTTGTACATGAAAGTTGTAGATAATTAAATATAGAAAAATATAAATTTTATTTCATAGAAAAATAATGTATAAAAAGTTATGATCTGAATAAGATTCCAAAATTCCAACTTCCCAGACCTGTATCTCTCAAATAAAAACTCAAAAATGTATCAAAATCACCTTTAGTTGTATATATTTTTAATAAGCTATTTAATGAAGGTGGTTTCGTATTTTTTGGAGCTATGGTTTGAAAGTTATGTTTTGGACCCCTATTGTATACTTGTACCGATTAAAATATTCATTTTATTTATTATTCATTATTTTTATAATTTTATATTTATAAATATTATTTATAATATATATATATGTATATTAAAATAGAAATAAAACACCAAATAAAACATAAAATAAAATACTTGTATAAAATACATAGGTATAATACCAATAAATATACCTATAAAGAATATATTTCTATTTATTTACTTATATAAAATACAACAGAAAAATAAAATAAAAATATATTTAATTATATAAAATTTAGTTATAATTATATAAAATAATAAATAAAAATAAAAAATTAAATATACAAAATAAAAATAAACATTAAATTATATAGATAAATATACCTATATAGGCCATAAAAGGTAATTTGTAATTTCAAACCTTGAAAAAATAAATAAAAATCATAATAAATTAGATTATAAAATAATAAACATTTTTTTAATAACCAAAAATTAATAAATTCATTTGCTATTTTTAAATGAATTTACAAAATATTTTTTCAGGATTTTTCCTGGTTGGTCCACGTGGACCAACCAGGAGGGCCGGAGAGTTGACCGTGGGTCAACTCTCTGACCCCCGTCCTGTTCCTGTCAGAAATGACATTTTGACCTGACTTCTCGGATTTTTCGAGAACGAGTCTTACATTATTTCATGATGCACCCTTCTACACTTTTTGTCCTCGTGGACTGGTCTTGCATGCCAGCCTCTTTCCTCGAGGATTTCATCGCTGACTCGACCGCTACGCATCGATCTTTGAGCCCCTTCAGTCCACTTCTTCAAAAGCTCCCTTTTCCTTCTTTTCGAATTTGAACCCTTTTTTCGCCCATTTCTCTTCTCCTTCGTGTGGGCTGAGGATCAAGAAGGTGACAACAATATCTCCTCACCGTTAGGAGGCGCGCTAGAACGACGCGGAGGCGGTTCCATCCTCATCTTCGACCATTGGCCGTCGAGGTTATTTCCTGGTTTTCCGGCCAGTCGAGGTCCTCTTTTATCACATTTTTCATGTAGGTTTAATCCTAGGTTTATTTAACACATTTATTATGTCTTTTAACTGCGCAATTTAGCTTTCACTTCACTCATCGAAGCTCGCCGGAGCCCTGCTCCGGCGACCCTTCTTCCACGCCAGTCACTCCCCCCTCCACCTCCGTTGGCCCTCGGAACCGTCTCTTGTTGTTTGTGTTTTGTCCTTGCAGGTTCCAGGGACCGGTAGACTCCATCTGGGTTCAAAATCTTGATGAAAGAGCTACCTGGAGCCACCTTCGACTCCTGACCTCGCGGCGGCGTGTCGGGGCTCATCCGCATTTTGGCTCCTCTGTCAGGTCGGGTATCCTTCCAGGGACGTCGGGGACTCTTTTGTGCAGCAAGGGAGCTTCCAGAGAGGAGACACGAGCTCGGAGAAGATCACCCTAGCTCATGTTCTTCCCAGTTCATTTGCCGGGCATCCCAACCGTTGATCCGAGACCGTTCTTCCTGGGTTGCAGCTACCGTTGGATGATGTTGCGCCAAAGCCGTGCGATTGTCGATCACGATCTAATCGTGGCAGGTCATCTCCGAACCGTCATCAAGCGCCAGGACGTCGACACGTGTATAAGTGGACCTTCGTCGGTCGCTAGATCCGCATGTGTGGGTATTTTGTACTAATTACCCTACAGTTTTTGTTATTTAATTAGTATCCTAGAAACTTTCCTCGGCCATTATACAGTTTTTGGACATTTTGTATTATAGTCCCCGACCTTTCCATAATTGCGATCACGCCCTTGCCAGCGAGGCGCATGTACACGAGCATGTGCGATTGGCTATTTTACAGGTAAGGGCCTGTCTTTGCTTGTATTTCTAATTAGTCCTAAAATATTGCTGTAACATTATAATACTTTTGGTAATTTTGAGCTTCAGCCCTTGGATTTTTAGAAATTATGATTTGGTTCTCGCCAGGTCACGTGCGCACACACGTGTGTCTAGACTTTTTGCAGCAATACCCTTGGTGTTCTGGCTATTTATATTTTGTCCACAAAGTTTTTTATTGCATTATATATTTTGTGTAAAAATTACATCTTGGCCCCTGGAATTTTGCTTAATTACGAAAACACCCCTACTAGAATGTAGTTTTTTTGTTATCTATATTTATTTCATGCATCTTTAAAATTCTAAAAAATCCCCAAAAATATATTTAAGTTCTTGTTTATTTGCTCTTTAACGCCATATTTTTAGTTTTCATTTTTGCAACATTTTAATATTTATAAAAAATAAAAAACAAGCATTTTCATCTCTGTTTGCATTTGAAAATACATAAAAATTATAAAAATCCTTTGAAAAATTTCCAAAAAATATAATTTGTCTATTTTTGTGTGTTTTATATTCGGACCAAAAACCACTAAAAAATATAAAAGAAAAAAACACTAAAAATCTCTATAAAAATATATAAAATCCATAAAAAATCCTAAAAATCTATTTTCTATTCCTGAATCTTCTATATTTTATCATCTTTAATTTAAAATTAATTTGGAGAATTTTTGTCTCTATTTGATATTTTAGTTCTCTATTTTAATCTCGAATTCTTATTTTATTCAATGTTTTCTGTTTTTGTGACTTTAAAAATACCAAAAATTAGAAAAAATATAGAAAAATCACAAAAATATTAGAAGATTATAAAAAGCATAAAAATATTTCATTTCGATCCAAATGACACTTCATAAAAGTAAAGTATGAAATGTAAACATATATGAAAAACTAAGGCCAATGATGCCGAACATGTCATAAAGCTCTCTCCAAATGACACTTCGATCCACATTTTTTTCTACCTCCAACTACTCGTCTCGATTATCAACCTCCACAACGACTGTTGATTCATTGTTGACGCCTGCTTGCACCTCTTTCATGCTCGTCTTCAATTATGTTGTCACCTCCATTGCAAAGTTTTGTTACTCATCGCTGTCCATATCATGAGCTTACTTTTGCTGGCACGCTGTTGCCCCTGGACAGAACTCCACACGTCTCAGTCCACATGTGTATGGCACAATCAGTGCCCACAACCTTGTCATCTTAATCGTAGACAATAAGTATACATTTTTTGGGGTTTAATTGGAACTTATAGGGGTCGTTCGTGTAGGGGGTTACCTCCCAAAATCCACACTTCCTCTCTCATGTGGGGTCAACCCTCCTTCTCTTTTTTAATACATTAAATAAATCGTTTCTATTTCATCCTTCCATCAAAAAAATATTATACTATCATATCATCTAAAAATGATAAACTACTCAACCTCTACCCACTTTTCCAAACTTCAATATGATCACATCACAATAACTACCCACTTTTTAAAACTTCAATACAATCACATCACAATAAACCCACTCAATCCAAACCCTCTATCCAAATTAAAAAAAAAACATGTTACCCTCCTCGAGTTTACCTCGAGGTAACCCGGCAACCAAACACACCTATAGAGATCTTACCAATACATACAAACTTCCAACAACATTTCAAATCTATCTATCACATATTCATTCAGTGTTCGGTAGAAGAATAAGCCCTGAAATAAGGAGCTAATTCTCCTCCCGACATGATTTTCAGTGGTACAATTATTCCTCATTATTCCATCTTATTTCACTCTTATTTCTATCTTTATCCCACTATACCTACCCTCGTTTCATCTTATTCTTCTCATTCCTATCCTTCAAGGCTTCAACCGAATGAAGAATAAACACTTGTTCTTCTTGTTCCCCTTTATTCCTATCCTTCAACCGAATGAAAGTGAACATTTTGGGCCCGTTCGGTAGGAGAATAAGCAGGAATAAGGACGGAGAATAAGGGGAATAAGGGTCTATTCTCCGTTCGGATGGAGGATAAGAATAAGGATAACAAGGTGAAATAAAGGTAGATAAGGTAGAATAAAGATAAGAATAAGAGTGAAATAAGATGGAATAATGAAGAATAGTCGTACCATTGTGAATATAATTGGGAGAGGAGGGCATATTCTCCAACCAAATGGAGCCTTTGGGTGGTCCGGTGCCGACCAATTAATTTCATTTCCGTATATATGGAGTATCCCACGATTCCCAACCGTTCTGCTCCTCTCCCTCCACTGATGCCACCCTTCTCCTGTCCTCTTCCCAGTTGATCCGGATACTCCACCGACCGCACCCCCGATTTTGTCAAGTCTCGTCACGGCCCTTCCCGGCGGATGCTCCCACCTCCGCCCCCCTCGACTGCTCCCCTCCCCGCCCTAGATTGAAGAGCCCCGACTCCCTCTTCGTCTCACCGGAGTCGTCCTCGCCGGACACGAGGACCTCGTCGTCCGTGTCTTCTCCTTGCGGAAATATCCTCCGTCCAGCAATCCTCCCCCTTCCTCTGCCCCAGCGAATTCCTCATCGGTGTACTTGAAAGTCCTGAAGGATCCACACGATCCCAAAGGATGGCGCCATGTCTACTTGGGGGATTGACGGAGACGCCACCTCCCATGACGAAATCAAGATTTCTTATCCCTTGTTGAATACAGCGAAAGTCAACCTCCATCAGAAGCTCTCCTTGAGGGTCAACAACACCCGGTCTCAAGGACGCCATACAGATTTGCTCTGACCAAATCCGGGATTCCGTCGATTTCCTAGAAAACACTGATCTATGTGAAAAAAATGACCTTGGCATTTCCATCTGCAAAGGTGAGATGCCAGAGGATTGTGCAGATTAGATTCTGTTCTTGATCGATTTTACTTATATTTTTATAAATTTCTACCTTTGATCTTTTTTCTAACACAGTCGTTTATCCATATGCATCATTATCCGGATGCTTACCTGTAAGAACTTAATTCCCTATCATCGTAGAGATCGGCGATAAAAAAATCCATTATTCCGTAAGATTGAGGACACAAAAAATAAATACAGAATTCATATACAAATTCCGCAAGATCTATCATAAAATCCAAAGCACCAAGAAGAAAGATACATACAACTGATATATTGACGATGAAACAGATATCTTTAAAGTGGAAAAGCCTACAAGAAGGATTACAAACACGAGAGTCAAATCAACCTAGCACAATCATATAATTAATAAAATTCTCCTACGAAGGACTTGCATGAACCGACCTTCTTGATAATGGTTGAAGTTGTCAAACTTTAGTTTCAATTTTCCTTTGCATTTAGTCAGATAGGAAGGCTTCTCATATATGTTAATTATTCTTTAGGAAATTCTAGACACGGTAATGATCATGTCCTTCGATTTGTTTCCTATGCTACTTATGTTGCTATGCAATTTACCACAATTATCCTGAGAAAATACTTTCATTCGGTGAAGAAATTAGGAAAAAAATAATTGAATAATATAAATATGCAATAATTTATCCGTTTCCCCCATAAATCATGCCCAGTTGGCTTTTTTTTCAGGTTTGAATTTTTGGTTCCATAGCTTAAATCTGTGGATTTGAGTGTCTTAGTAGTTGCAATACGGTATCGTTCATCTTAAAAATCAAATTTTGGAGTTACCCAACTAATTATTTGGTCAATATGTGGAAGCTATGGTTTGATTGACACTTGGCAACAGCAAGATGGTTTTTTCTTTTTTAACTTTTGACTTTTTGATTCTCCCACATGTTTTTAATTGTGAATTCCCATTGTTTTTCTTCATAAGGTAGTTTCTAATATTTCTATAATTGCCACATGTTGATGGCTGTTTGCAGTTCAAATTGCTCTTGAAAGCGTCTAGAGGGGGTTTCTCCTTTCGTTCTTATGGGTACTTGAGCTCATCTTTTAAGTTGTAAACCTTTTTTGTTAATCAGTCTGTGTGGTTTTTGTAGGAAAAGTGCATTCCAGTCATTTAAAGTAATTGGCTTGTTGTACTTCCATGTTTTCATGGGAACGAAGCAAGGGAAAATGTTGAGCTGTTTGCGTATTTCTTCTTCAATTATCTGAGTTCTTTGGCACAAAAAATGGTTTCAGTTGGGGCATGGAGATGCTCCTGGTCTTTCGTGGCAGCTACTGCATCATTTGTTGTATTGGTGTCCTTGGTTCATTTGTTCTTGTCTCCTCTTCTGCCACAATCACTTGATTACTTCAGTGTCAGGTCCCAGCCGCAGGGTTCTTGTTCCCCATTTAATCGATCAGTATATGTTGTCAATGGATCAGCAGTTGTAGCCAATGGATCATTAAATGTGACTAATGATCACTTGTTGTATAAATCACAAGAGCATGGTGTAAATCTCACCAACCGTTTTCCTGCTGATTCTCATGGTGCCGTTGGTTACCATGGAGCTCCTTGGAAGGCTGAAATTGGGAGGTGGCTGTCAGCTTGCGATTCAGATTCTACCGTCATTAGTGTTGTTGAGGTAATAATAGGACTTGATTCTTGAGACTTTGATTCTATTGAAATGATTCAAACTTTATTGCACCAATATATATATATATATATATCTATATATAGTGCTTAATTTTTGTCTTTTAACTTTTTCCGCACTTCAACTTAGATGTCACCTTGTTATAATCTCTAACAAGGTTTCCCGGTTTCTTTCTTGCCCACTTCTTTGTCACCATGTCATTGCTAAGTTGTTCTAATTCCTGTTGTTTCCTATTTATCAAATTCTTGGAGATTGTGTTTTGTTCTAAGTTCTATAGTAATACTAATTTCTTTGCATTTCCTGGCAGAGTATTGGCAGCAATGATTGCCAAACTGATTGTAACTATCAAGGAGTTTGTAACCGAGATCTTGGGCAGTGCCGATGCTTTCATGGATTTTCTGGTCAGTAGTTAAAACATCATAAATGTAGATTTTGTGCTTATATAGCTGTTGATATACATAATAAGTGTTTCAAATTTCACAAAATTTCGGTTTCGACACTCCACCGAAACCGAAATCTCGATATGGACCCTTCCTTCACAAATCTAGGCCGATTTTGGCCGAAATTGATTTCGAAATTGTTTCGTTTTTCGCCATCTCGAAACGAAATTGAAATCGAGATTTAAAACCTTGTCATTAATAGGCAATTGCTGTTAGTATGCTTTAGTTGTATGCTTATTTTTTTTTGTAAAGGAAACAAGTTCAAATCTATATCTTTTTTTGAATGGTCTTTGCATGATGTTTATCATAGTCTACTTTATGTTTTAACAAAGCATAATTCCTTCCATGATTATGACACACAGAAAATTCTAGTAGTGAATATGGAACTTTGTAATAAAGAAAGCATATGTTGTGATGCTTTGGAATCTGGCATGGTCCTTTGACCCATAGAGATCTATATTTGACTTCCCCACATCATTGTTGGATGAAGCCTACTATCTCAAGCAGAGTTCTCGCTGTCTAAGCAATGTGGCCACACTAAGATAAATTGAGTTGGATAAAGGCTTGGAGTCTAAAATCCTCAACTTCATCCACAATCACCGTCTTTAAGTGAGAAAAAAGAGTCACGATTAATTGTATTGAGCCCATAGTTACCCTATAAGAAAACCTTGATGATGACCACCACCTCACTCACCCTGGGATTTCTAGCTAAAGCTAGTCTGTCCCTCATAAGCAAGTACCATGGAACGAAATATAACTATATATTGATATCGCAAGTGTCGAGATTTCCATATCATCATGTATACTAATTTCCATGATATCGGTTGATATCTTGCAAAATATCGATGATATATCGACATGGCATGCTTTATCGGTCAAAATTGGCAAATTTTTAGTACAGTTTTCCCCCCTATATGATTGATATCGTTGATATTGTACCGATCTCGACATTGCATCATCGATATCATCCATCTTGCTTGATTTCCTTGCTTGTGTTTGTAAGGAAAGAAGCTTAGAAGGTTTTGTAGTTTAACTTTTAAAGGTTGATTTGTTCGGGATTTTGTATGTATAGCTATCCTAGTATTAACAAAACAA
Organism: Ottelia alismoides; assembly: GCA_037367405.1. Classification (NCBI taxonomy): domain Eukaryota; kingdom Viridiplantae; phylum Streptophyta; class Magnoliopsida; order Alismatales; family Hydrocharitaceae; genus Ottelia; species Ottelia alismoides. The sequence goes on along the minus strand of JAZKJV010010597.1, from coordinate 30,360 downwards.
TAGGATTTGCAGTTTTTTTCTGAACGGGGGGCATCGCTATCCTTTTGGTGATGGAAGATTAAACAACTCTAAAATTGATCGAAGAAAGTCTGCATTCATATATTGTACATGTTACTATATTGATATCTAGAAGTTCATGCTTAATAAACATCAGTAATATAGTGATATATATATATCTATAATTACGCCAATTGGTATTGATTATCTTTAGTTCAAGTAGAAAGTTTAATTTTAATCTATATCAATTCATCTTCTTTCATTCAAATGTATGATTATTATAAATGTTGTTCTTTGTAATCTATATGTTATTATGCCAATTTGCTTATTTGTTTGATTTTCGCTATAGCTTAGCATTTTGTTTATACATAATATGTGATTTATTATAATTCTAATGTGCTATGCACCTCCTTTATGTCTATATGTCATTATTTGAATTTCATCATTTCCTCTCTAACATCTCTCAACATAGCAGGGTCTTATGTATACGAGATATGCAATATGTGCTATAATGTGTATTAATATGATAAATACACATCTTTCTTGCATTTAAGAGTGTATTTATATGTTATTTATTTTTTAAGAATGGGAAGGATTTTAATCTGTGAGAAAATCACTTTTTGCAAACATTTCGGGGATTTTCACCAATATCTGCAATATATTTTGATGTATCCCTTTCCAGACTCTTACCAAATGATGTTGATCTTTCAAACCTTAGCGACTACAAATATTATCAAGAATGGGATAATGAAAAATCAAGCAATGTGTTTACTGGGTTAATCTCATCATAAAGGACTCATAAACAACTTGTGAATTCCTTTCTCGAATAATAATAAGTTGGCTATGGGTGAGGCCTTTCCGAAGAGCTAGGGTCTGTGCTTCTTCAGCTCGCATGGCTCGAATTTGCATGCCTTATGCTCGCACTCTTTGACACACCGCAGTTGCTTCACACTTACTGAGAGGAAAACGATAATTAAGAAGCTCTTGAAATTTCTATCGAATAGAATCGGGAAATTTTCAAGGTTAGATAACTTTCTCACACGATTTCAAGGGGACTGTAAACCTTTTTATTAATGACATCATCACGTCGCCCACAAGAAACACTGCAACCATATTGCTTAGGCACGAGACATATATACCACTTCAACTTTCGTACCTAGAGCCTCACTACTAATGGAACACTTTAACTAGTTTCCAAAGTATTACCAAGGGTTTTATCCGACTTCACCTCCTCGGTACCAACCATGCTATTCTTTATTAGATTTTTTCTCTTCTTGCTTCCATGTAAATAAAATAATATGGTATTCATATTGTTCTTATTTAGTCAAATGTGCCTTAGTTGCCGCCTCCAACCGATCTCAAGTTTTCAATCCTCTATGACAATGCTTGCGGACCACGTGGAACGAACATCTCAATGTTTAGAGGACTATTGTTTAAAAAGGTGATCAAGTCTATCAATCTCAATACGAGAAGTTGTTATGAGATGGTCCATCTCCTTTGTCAGCCTTTTCACGTAGCCCAGTCATAAAGCATTTCGAGGATCTCAATCTTGTCTCTCATGTATGCGTGGCAGAAGAATCATTGGAAGCACCTATTCCACTGATTGGTGATCATCTCACGAATAGGTTCACACAACCAAGATATATCAAACTTGAAGTATCTGTGGATGTTCCAATACCCTTATCTCAATGAAGTGTGCGGTAAGAGTGGCAGCGGCAACATTTCTTGGACATTGCAATTGGGAATGCCTTTGGAATCGCAACAGTAGCCGTGAAATGATCAAGTCTCGACTTGGATATGGAGGAAGTACTTTTGATGATATCTACCCCTATCTTTTCTCGTCACTCATGTCACATCATGTGCCTTATATTTTCTTCGTGTCTACACATTCAATTGAATATGTTTATTTTCTTCAACATCTTTTGCAAACAAGGTTGTAAAAATTCGGTAGTCGGCACTCGATCATCCAGATCACTGAGCAAGGATTAATTGGCAATCGAACGACTAAACGGATTTAGTCTGACTTTAGTTGGTTTTTGTAGAGATAGATTATTCACTTCTGTACTTTTCTTATATTTTTATTTTTTGTTGGACTCTTTATGTATTTTACCCATAGGCTACTCTCCTATATAAGAGAGCCTAGGGCGGATGGAATAAACAAGTTCTATTATTTTCCCAACATGGTATCAGAGCGACGGTCCTAGACCGGAGTTCTCGAGCCAAATCCTAACCCTAGCCCCACCTTCAAGCCCTCCGCCTCCGCGTGCCCCCTCGTGCGCCTCCGCCTCCGTGTGCCTGCGCACAGTGCGCCTTCGCCTCCGCGTGCCTGCGCACAGTGCCCTTCGCCTCCGCGTACCTGCGCACGGTGCGACTGATCTTTGCGCGCCCCCTGTATGTGCGATCCCTACGTGCGTACTGTGCCCTTGTGCGCAATCCCTGTGCGAGTGACCTATGCGTGCTGTGTTCTTGCGCGCGGTGACCCTGCATGCTGTGTGCGTATCCTGTGCGTGTGATTCGTGCGCGTGATCTTCGCGTGCCCAGCGTGTCTTTCCTGCACGTGACCGTTTGAAGGACTTGACTCCTGTAAAACCCTAAGTCAAGCTCGCGCTTCTCCAAAGTAATGGGTTTGGTTGCTTGAGTCTACACATGCAACTAAACCCGTTAATGTCCGTGTAGACGATCATATCTCCAGTTTTTCCTACCCCAGTCTTTCGTTATCACTATGTCAGAAAGCAAGGTAGATATCCCATCTATAGGCGCCTTCAGAGGTCCAGCACCAATTGTGAAAATGGATGATTCAAATTACGAACTGTGGGCGATGCAGTTCATGAGTATGATAAAGTCAACCGGTAAGAAACACATTCTTACTGAAGAAGAGCCTGCTGAGAAGACTGGGGTCAATGCCTCATGGGAGGTAGATGATGCATATGCCAAGGTTTGGCTATCTGGACCCTGGCAATTGAGATTACCAATAATATTCTTCATCAGCCCATTGCCAAAGCAATGTGGGATATTCTGGCTGCTACATATTCTCAGGCAAAGAATGAGACGAAGATTCTGCAACTCCAGCATGACATATTTACTATCAAGTGCAAGCATACTCAACGATGACAAAAGGGGGGTTTCGGAAAGTGTTGTACAAGCTATGTTATTCGAATTTGGATAATGTTAATGTTTGGTTTATCTAGACTCGCTCTGGAAAGGTCTATTGCAAAAAGATACAATGTCATGCAAAGCTACAACCATCTCACCATATCATGTGTGAAGTTGTGCATTTTAAACCGATTCCTCTTGTTCAATTCAATAATAAAATGTCAATCAGGAAATTTGAACCCTGGTTGCAAGATACCAGAAAAATGGTTGTATAAATATGTTGTAGGAGTTTCGCATCAAAGAAATCATGGCATAAGGTGCGCTCTCCACATATGCATCTCAACCACCTTAAAACCTAAAAAAAATTTCGTCATAAGAATAATACTTGATTATGTATGAATGGAGTTCACGTCATCATCATATATTGAACGCTATTGGTGATCTCCTAGCAATCAAAGTAAAGAACGATCAATCGGGATCAATTCCATATCTAAATAGATGAAAGCATATAGTAATATAATTCAACCATTGGAACGTATAAATGAATCAAAACTACTGAGAATATGCTTATATAAAAATCTATGGCTATTTACACTCATTACGACCTTCTCTTGAGGGGACGAGACATAAAATCAACGGTCTCACTCGCCTAAGGATCTCTAATACTCATCAAACGAAATCTCGCACATTAATAAATATTTGCAATATTCATTTACATGAGAAGCAGTATGATAAAAAACGAATCAGCTGCATTCATTCTCATTTATTTTATATGTAACAAATCCATATCCAATTCAGATACGAGTATGGCTATCAAATGTATAGTAAAAATTCTTAGAAGTATATTGTTACAATATGTTTCAAAGAAAGTAAAAGAGGTATAATGTGGTATTTTTATCATGAATATGCATATTTGGATGAAAATAAAACTTGTGTATCTAGCTTGAAGTTAGGTCAAAAGCAAGAAAGCTAAAGGATCAAGAAGAAGCTCCATCATATATAGCTCTAGCTTAAAGGAAGAAGAAATAAAGCTCAAAGGAGTTCAAGGATAAGGAACTCAAGCTCGAACTTAAGAAAGGAGCTCAAGATTCAGAAGAAGTCAAAGTGTAAAGCCTTGAACTTGGCATCTCTCGGATCCTATATAATAAGATCCGGCTCGTCAAGAGGAAACCAACGGAATTTGTTTCGTGGAATCGGACTTCGTTTCGATTTGTTATGATTTTCGGAAGAAAGAGAAGTAAGGAGTTTTAAAATGTCATTAACCCGTGGGTGCCGTTCGGCACACGGGTTACCCGTGGGTTTGGGGAGTTTACTCCTCTAAACCCACATCCCCCTCTCTCCCCGTGGGCCCCACTTTATTCCCTTTTTAAAAAATTAAATAAATCAATTTTACATCATCAATCCTATCAAAAAATAATATATTATACCATCATATCATATAAAAATTATAAACTACTCCAAATCTACTTACTTTTCTAAACTTCAATACAATCACATCACAATAACTACTCACTTTTTCAAACTTCAATACAATCATATCACCCAAACCCACTTCTAACCCACCCCCAGTTTAACCCTCTATCCAAACACCAAAATCCAAAAACGGGTTACCCTCTACCAGTTTAACCCGCCTTAACCCATCAACTAAACGCACCCGTAATGACTACCATTAAGACTAATTAAGCATGATTAAAGAAATCAATGACGGATTGAAAACCACTAATGACCATTAGTGAACACTAATCAATAGTTAGTAAAAGATAAGCCGAAGCAGCAAAAGTTAAATCGTGATTAGTGAAATTTAATCACGATTAGCGTTAATTAAGCGTCATTGGTGAATCTAGAATCCTTTGGAATGTCTAACTTAAGCCCTAAGTTTCGTATAAGTTTTATCCAAAACCATAGGCCGCTAACCGCGGTTAAGGTCTAAACCATAGTTTTCTAACCATGGTTAGTGGTTTTGTGGATCTTATAATTTCCCCTCCTCTACTCATCCATTCTCTACAATTTCCACTACCACCACCACCCCAAGGGCTAGGGTCGAGAGGTCGGGATGAGGGGTAGGAGGCGAGGAAGGAGCGCTAGCGAAGCGCTGCCGGGAGAACGAGGAGGACGGTACGATCCTCTCTTAGTTTGCTTCGTGAGCTAGGTTTTCGATTCATGTTCAGTTTCTTTGCTGTTTTCCTTTCGGTAATTTTATAAGGGGAAACTTTGCCGAAATTTTTATAGAAATATGTCCTGATATAAGGGGAAATTTTGCCGAAATTTTTATATAAATATGTCCCAATATAAGGAGAAACTCTGCCAAAAGTTTCCTAGAAATATCACCCCGTATAAGGGGAAGCTCTGCTGAATTTTTAAGAGAAAATGTGTTCTTCGCGTTCTTCGTGTTCTTCACTTGTTCTCCGCGTTCTTTATGTTCTTCGCTCGTTCTTCACGTTCTTAGCACATTCTTAGCATTTTTGATACGAAAATGAAATTCGATCGTTTCAGGAGCTATAAATCATCCTGTTGAAAAAGAATCACGATAAAGCATTGTATAGGAGAGAGAGAGAACTCGATTAGGTAACAAAATCCTTCCTTTTTTGGTGTTGGATTTTCATATAAGATCATTGAGATTTCTGTATTTATGCTCCTTACTACGAAGAACCCTAATTTAGCTATTTTTGAGAAAGTATGAAAAATTGTTTTATGATTTCAACTAAAATAAGGTCTGAGCATCGAATGGATGCAGTGGTTTGGAAAGTTAGGATTTGAAAGTTAAAAAGAGCATAAATTGAGTATATAAATATATGAATTAATATATGTGTAAGTTTATACTCAGTATTTATGTTTACGCTAATCTAAGGTTTAACGGATGAATTACATCATGGGAGTTAATGTATTTGAGTTGGATCCTGAAAAGGATTCTGTGTTACATTAAGAAATGACTGGGAGTAGAACTACATGTCGGGCATGCAACCTGTAGGGCTATCGAAAGGAACTCGTATTGGCGTTTCCCTACCTAGGTGGTACACGGTTGCCCTGTTATGATAAGTACGCATGGAATGAATGATTTGCAACACGTGGTACCAAGAGCCAATATATTTTTGTTGAACGACGGAAGATGTGGTCGTACCATGTAGAGGCATGGGTGGTTCAATATCGGTTGGGTCACAATAACATGTATTTAAAGCCGCTAGGTTATATGATTAAATGTTAGACTGAGGTTTAAGCAACCGAGTCCTTGAGGTCGGTGTGCTCCTTTGTTTGCCAGACTGAGGGTTTGATACCCTGGATAATAAAAGAAAAGGTAATTGTCAGGATAGTATTGGAGGATTGGTTGAGGCGATGTGCGACGGCATAAGCTTACCAGATCAACACGATCTCCAATCCCGAAGTGTCCACAGCTTCGGAGTTCATATAGTGATGAGGTAATTCCCTGGACTAATCCCTGACGTGGAATAGAAAGGAATATGACTTAAATTAATGAGAAGGAATGAAACTTTTTGTTACAATAAGTTTTGAAAAAATATACTTTTTTTGCTTTTCTCTTTTTCGTTACTTGGCATTCGCTAATTGTTATCATATGATTTATGGAAAACCCAACAGGCATCGGTGAGCCATCGCAAGGACTTTCATAATCTAGCCAACTTATATAGTAGACATCCAGCCAACCACAATAGCTTTACTTTGTAAGAAAGTTAGTAATCTTTCTGTGTATTTCCTTCCAGCTGATGTACATGTAAATGGTTGTAGTGGGACAATGAATCATGTGAACTGTATTTTGTGAATGGAAAAGTTTTGAAATACTTCCTTCTGAGTATTTTCATTTTCTGTTTCTGAATGTTAGTTGTGATTGCTGAATAAATTATTACTGAGTAACCAGATCCGAATATGGGAGGATCCGGCAGCCCAGGAATCATGGTCATGACAGATTGGTATCAGAGCCTGGTTACTCTGATAATTAACTCAGTAATTGTTAACTATGAGCGGTATTCAGAAACTAAGGATGTCTTAAGATCCTTTGATCTTAATAAGTGATTTCGGCACCATTCACAAGTCATTGTCCCTTATGTACATCATGTTAAAATATATAGGACCTAAGCTTTGACTTGACTCATCCCAGGATCATGACAGACCAAGACGTGTCTAGGCAATTAGCGGCTATGATGACAATGCTGCAAGAATTGGGGTAAAATCAACAAGCATTAGAGGAGAGGCTCAATGGACAAGCTGAGAGACCTGAGGCATCCAAACATGTGGATGATAGAGTTGAGGGTTTTGTCCACTTTTCTGAGGAAGAATCAAGTTACTATCCTTCCACTGAGTCTGCTCCGACCCCAGATGAAGGAGTAATGGAGAAGGCCCTTCTTAGACATCAAAAATTACTTGACAATTACCGAAAGGGAAAGATTCCTCGATTTAAAGGTGTAGAGAAATCTGCCGAGGCTGAATTATGGCTCGATGACCTTAGTAGGATGTTGAGGATAATCCATGTACCAGTTGACACTTGGATGCACTTTGCTGATTACTCCTTAGCAGATTATGCACGACGATGGTGGAGAGCAATTTCTAAGAAATTAGCAGATTCTGTTCCATGGGATATCTTTGAAGAGAGGTTCTGAGCTCACTTCTATCCCTCCCATTGGGAAGAATTAAAGAGGAGAGAGTTGTCTTCTCTAAACCAGGGTTCTAAGAGTATACGAGATTATCATATCCACTTTACCGAGCTACTACGTTACTCCCCACCCCTAGAAGCTTCACCACAAGAGTGTCTAACCAAAATTGTTAACGGTCTTCAGAGAGATCTGAGAGAAAAGCTTGCGGGTTTTAGAGCTACAACTATAGATGAAGTAATGGACATCGCCTCTCGTATTGAGATCGAGAGGGATGAAAACTACCAAAGAAGAAGTTTCCACTTTAATGGTGGACCATTCAAATGCAAGGCAAATTATAACCGTAGAGATCATCGCTATCATCCAGCTGGTTCCAGTATAAGCTCACCACAGACCTTGGGTCAGGAACTATCAAGAAGAGGGGGTTTCTCTAGACTTCCACTATACCCTCGTAACTCAGCACCAGGAACTAGTACCTCTATGGTTGGGTGTTCATCTCAAACAGGAATACGTGCATGTTATCACTGTCATCAAGAAGGTCACATTAGGAAAGACTGTTCTGCAGTTGAGAGGTTCAGGGTTTAAACCAACTCCAATTAACAGTATAACATCCACCTCGAGCAATGGAGCAATACACAGAGGAAGACATGGTAGAGGTCGTGGCTCACAAGGAGCACCTCCTACACAGCAACCACCACAAAGTGTTGCGGGTTCTAATTTGGATATTCCTAATGGCTAGCTTAATGCAATCACTGAAGAACAAGCCTACAATTCAGGCACGGTTGTACGAGGTACCATTACTATTCATGGTATTTCAGTACATACCTTGTTTGATTCGGGTGCTTTACATTCATTTATTGCTCGACGTATAGTACCCACTTTGGGTAAGGTACCAGTAGAAGTACAACAGTGCTATCTGATCAAGGGACTAGGAGGACAAGTATTTATAATCCGAGAAATCCTGGATGATTGTGTAGTACTGATAACAAGACATCAGTTACCTGTTTCCCTATTACTTATTGAAAAGGATGACTTTGATCTCATCTTGGGGATGGATTGGCTAGAAAGGAATCGTGCATGCCTTGATTGTTTCCAAAGATAGTAACTTTTCACATTCCTAACTCGATAGAGTTCCAGTTTATTGGAGAGACATCCAGTGATGATGTTAAATACATCTCTACTCTAAATGCTCAACAATTGTTAGAACAAGGGTGTCAAGACTATTAGCTTATGTATCCACTACATCAGGGTCAGATAGAATAATAGAAGATGTGCCTATAGTGTGCGAGTTTCCTGATGTATTTCCAGAAGAATTACCCGGATTACCACTTGAGCGAGAGATTGAATTTGAAATCTCTCACACCCGATACTCAGCCTATCTCTATTCCTCCATATAGGATGGCACCGGTGGAGTTACGTGAGTTGAAAGTATAGTTACAAGAACTGTTAGACAAAGGCTTCATTCATCCTAGTACTTCACTATGGGTTGCACCTATTTTGTTTGTGAGGAAGAAGGATGGGTCGATGCGGTTGTGCATTGACTATAGACAACTAAACAAGAGGACAATAAAGAATAAGTATCATCTACCAAGAATAGATGATCTCTTTGACCAGTTACAGGGTTCGATTGTGTATTCCAAGATTGATTTAAGATCTGGATACCATCAGTTGAAAATCAAAGATATAGATATTCTCAAGACAACTTTTCAAACTAGATACTGGCATTATGAATTTCCAGTTATGCCTTTTTGGACTGACAAATGCCCCAACGGCCTTCATAGATCTCATGAATAGAGTATTCATGGAGTTCCTAGACCACTTTGCAGTAGTCTTCATTGATGATGTCATTATTTACTCTAAGGATAATTACCAACATGAACACCATCTAAGGTAGGCTCTCGAAACACTAAGGAAGAACAAATTGTATGCTAAATATATCAAATGTGACTTCTTGTTGACTGAAGCATCCTTCTTAGGTCATGTTATTTTAGAGACAGGTATGTCAGTTGATCATGCAAAGGTTAGTGCAGTGATAAGTTGGGATCGCCCGAAGACTGTCACAGAAATATGATCTTTTCTGGCTTTAGCTGGGTATTATAAAAGATTTGTGAAGGACTTTTCACAAATAGCGTTGCTAATGACTAGGCTGACTCAGAAGGAAGTCCCATTCATATGGTCTGATGCATGTGAAACTAGTCTTCAGACACTGAAAGAATGCCTAACATCTGCACTTATCCTTACTCTACTCTCTGGAGCTGAAGGATTTACGGTGTGAATTGATGCATTAAAGAAGGACTTGGGGCAGTTCTTATGCAACATGGTAAGGTAGTTGCGTATGCATCGCGACAGCTCAGGACACATGAGAAGAACTACCCGACACATGTCCTTGAATTAGTTGTCATAGTTTTCGCTTTAAGGATATGGATACAGTACCTATATGATATTACTTTTGAAATCTTTACTGATCATAAAAGTTTGAATTATCTGTTTCATCAAAAGGAGCTCAATATGAGACAGAGACATCAGCTAGAGCTGTTGAAGGACTATGATTGCACCATCTCCTACCACTTCGGTAATGGGAACGTCGTAGCAGATGCCCTTAATAGAAGAATTTATTCACATGGGTTGGTGAGTGCTATCCACTTCTGGGGTAACTATCAACGTTAAGTGAATGGAAACCATTTGATAGTAGTGCCGATAGTATAATTATTCCTCACCAATACAAAGAAGAGATATGGGATAGAATAAAGAAAGGACAAGAGGATGATCCAGTCCTTAAAGACTTGAGACAACAACTTGAGAAGAATGAGAAAGAGGGATTCCATATACAAGCTGGGATATTGTATAACCATCATAGAGTTTGTGTACCAAATACACCCGAATTGAGGAAAGATATCTTACGCGAAGCGCACTGCTCAAGATTATCTATTCATCCAGGAATTACGAAGATGTATAAGGATCTTCGTTCAAACTTTTGGTGACAAAGAATGAATAAGGATGTTGTTGAGTTCATGAATTCATGTTTTACCTGCCAGCAGGTAAAGGCTTCACACCAAAAACCACTAGGATTTACACATCTCTACGAGGGATGTTTGAGAAGCTTTATAGCTTCATGCCTCTGACAGCCACTCCAGAGCAACAGAAGACCTACCAGAATGCTACTATGGTAGGTGTTTTTCTCGCTGTCCTTGATCTAGAGTACGAGGCAGCACGTTCCCAGATCCTGGCAGACTCTACTATTCCTCCTATGGAGGAGGCATTTCATAGGCTGAGTCGCATCAGCATTCCCTCGTCTGCTACAAATCCAACAGCCTCAGCCGTGGCTGCAAATCGAGGTCGAGGACATCATCATCAGTTCCGTGGCCGTGGATCTCGCGGTAGAGGAGTCCGTGCGCGGTCATCATGTACCTTTTGCCATCGTTCTGGACACACCGAGGACACATGCTATTCTAAGCATGGAAATCCAGCTTCTGCACGAGTCGCTGAACAAATTGAGCCCCCATCTACGTCATCTATGGATCATCACTTTGATGATCTTGTAGCCCGTTTGAGGGGCATCATTCCTCCAACTGGTCCAGCTGCATCAACATCTATTTCTGAGAGTCACACCGACGTTGCCGCATCTGCATCCACCAGTACATCAGGTAGCACATATGCATTCACTAGCAGTAGTGGATCAGATACTTTAGAGTGGATTATGGACTCTGGTGCCACACATCATCTGTGTGGTGATCAAGGTCTACTTACAGGATACAGACAGGTTCCTCCAGGCCGAACAATGGTTATTGCTAATGGAACACATTCCCCGATTATTGGTCAGGGGGAGATTAGATTGACTCCATCCATGCATCTCAAGAATGTGCTACATGCACCTGATTTTTCTATGAATTTGTTATCCATTAGCCATCTTACAAAAGATTTACATTGCCGAGCAATTTTTGATCCATCCTCTCTTGTTTTTCAGGACATCCTTACGGGCAACGTGATTGGGCGTGGCTATGAGCAAGGTGGACTCTAAACGTGAATGGGCGTGGCTATGAGCAAAGCGGACTCTATCGCCTCAGTAGGACTCCTTATGCTGGAACCTCATCTCTACCTGCTGGGTCCATCTCCCCATTACTGTGGCACCTACGCTTTGGACATCTCCCACTTCAGAAGCTGCGTCATGTGTTATCTCAGGTTTCACCTCACACGTCTATTCAATGTGAGGCCTGTCAGTTGGGAAAACATCATCGGTCTACTTCTCCCAGTCGTCAGTGTCGGAGTAGTACCTCCAAGTTCGAGTTATTTCATGTCGATATCTGGGGTCCTAGTCGTGTTCCCGATCATCAGGGACACATGTTTTATATAGTTATTGTGGATGATTTCTCTCGTGTGTCGTGGGTATTTCTGTTAAAGAATAAATCTGAAGCGGGAAATATTATCATAAATTTCATTAATGAAGTTCGTAATGTTTTTTGTGCATCCGTTAAAATTGTGAGAAGTGACAATGCCCTGGAATTCTGTACTCATATCCTAACCAATTATTTCTCATCTCAAGGGATTATCCACCAAACATCCTGTGCCTATACTTCCCAGCAGAATGGGTTGATTAAAGGAAACACCGTCATTTACTCGATGTTACCGTGCCGCTTCTTATACATAGTAATGCTCCACATTCTTTCTGGAGTGATGCTGGTCTTACTGCATGCTACCTTATTAATTGAATGCCATCCTCTGTCTTAGGTGAGAAGACTCCATTCTCTCTTATTTTCCCTGACAAAGAGTTGTTCTCTCTTACTCCTCGTGTGTTCGGCTCGGTTGCCTTTGTTCACAAGTTGTCTTCTGGGTCTGATAAGCTCTCTCCTAGGGCTGTCAAGTGTATCTTTGTCGGGTACTCCAGAACTCAGAAGGGGTACAAGTGTTATGATCCATTGCGAAGGAGGTATTTCGTCAGTGCTGATGTCACCTTTTTTGAATCCATTATGTATTTCTCATCCACAGGTGATCAGCTGGTTCCCTCTGACACTCCCGAGGCCATATACATGCCACCACCACCAGAACCATTATCATCTCCTACGCCTCCTGTCACGGTGCCTGTTTCACCACTACTATTCCACTATACCCGTAGGCCTGCTTCTGCTCATGGTCACCGCTTATCATCTAGCTCGCCTGAGGTATGTTCTGAAAATATTTCTATTGATGGATCTGATGATCTTCCTGAGCAGGATGTGTTGCACAGGCCAGCCGAGGAGACAAATGATTTAGATGTACCTATTGCTCTACGAAAGTAGAAGCGGAGCTGCACGTCATATCCTATAGCATCTTCTGTGACGTTTGACCGTCTAACTGGCGAATTCAGGAATTTTGCCCTTGCATTGTCAGCAGTGGATATTCCATGGAATTATCAAGATGCTCTGAAGGATAGCCGATGGCGCTTGGCTATGGAAGAAGAAATGGCAGCTCTTCAGTCCAGAGACACCTGGAGTCTTGTTCCTGCACCTACTGATGTGTCTACAGTTAGCTGTAAGTGGGTCTTTACAGCTAAGCAGAATGCAGATGGCAGCATTGACAGGTACAAAGCTCGCCTTGTAGCTCGTGGCTTTACACAAACATATGGGGTGGATTATTTTGATACATTCTCACCAGTTGCTCGCCATTCCACCCTACAGATTCTCCTCTCTGTTGCCGTTACTCGTGATTGGCCGCTGTATCAGTTAGATGTGAAGAATGCATTCCTATATGGTGACTTACAAGAGGAAGTCTACATACAACAACCACTTGGGTTTGCTGTTGAGGGGGAGAGTCCTACGGTATGCAGACTTCATAAGGCTATCTATGGTCCTAAAGCAGAGCCCCAGAGCATGGTTCCAGAAGCTCTCGCACCTGTTTGAGAAACATGGATGCAGACGATCAAATGTTGATCATTCTCTGTTCGTACAGAAGACACCTAGAGGTATTATTGCTATTATGGTGTATGTAGATGACATTCTGATTATAGGTGATGATGAACATGGAATCCAGGGGGCAAAAGAAATGCTGGGCCGTGAGTTCGTTACCAAGGACCTTGGGGTTCTGAGATATTTTCTGGGGCTGGAGTTTGCTAGAAATCCTCATGGGTTGGTAATGACCTAGAGGAAATATGTCACTGACCTGTTGAGTGAAACAAGAATGCTTGGTTGCCGACCTGCAACTACACCTATGGATCCTAATATGAGACTATATGATGATGACACTGATGAGGTGGATAAAAGAAGATACAGAGAACTGGTGGGCAAACTTTTCTACGTTACTATTACCAGGCCCGATATCTCCTTTGCTGTAAGTCGAGTGAGCCAGTTTATGGAGCAACCACGTCAGCCACACATGGATGCTATACACATGATACTCAGATATCTTAAGTCATCTCCAGGTACGGGTCTATTGTTTATGAAAGGCAAGGAGATTACTATATCAGCTTGTGCAGATTGCTATGTATAATGGAGATTCTCTAGTCTCATGGAGAAGAAAGAAGCAAACCGTTGTAGCAAGGTCCAGTGTAGAGTTTGAATATAGGGCTATGGCTCAAGTCAGTACTGAAATGATGTGGGTAAAGGCTGTGCTCACAGATCTACATATAGAGGTTCCTCTTCCTATGGCTCTAGAATGTGACAATCAGGCGGCTCTATTCATTGCAAATAATCTAGCATTCCACGAGCGAACCAAGTACATTGAGGTCGATTGTCACTTTATCCGCGACATGATTCAGAAGGGGTTTGTTGTGACATCCCATGTTAGCTCAGAGAATCAGACTGCAGACATTTTTACCAAGGCATTACTTCGAGGGCCTTTCCAGAAGTGTTCATCCAAGCTGAGCATGATTGATATCTATGCTCCACCTTGAGGAGGGGTGTAGAGATAGATTATTCACTTCTGTACTTTTCTTATATTTTTATTTTCTGTTGGACTTTTTATGTATTTTACCCATAGGCTACTCTCCTATATAAGAGAGCCTAGGGCGGATGGAATAAACAAGTTCTATTATTTTCCCAACAGTTTTGTAGTTTTAATTATTTGAAATATACAAAGCATTTTTCATACATATATTCTTATGTATTTACAGAAGTTTGTACATTTTCTATACAATAATAATGAAATAAAAGAAAAATTGAGATTCAATTGGACATTAAGCATTTTACGTTAAGTTTGCTTTTTCAGGAAGAAACTAAAACAATCCCAGAGAACGGCCATAGTTGGTTGGCCGACTAAAGGCCAATTAGCTTTATTAGTCAAGTCGGTCACACCCTAGTCAAATAAATGAATCGACTAAACGGCTTAGTCGATCGTATTTTTGCAAGCTTGTTTGCAGCTGTTGGTAGTTACAAGTGTGATACTGGACACTGACATTTTGATGCTTCTTTGTTGCATTTGAGAGGAACGAACTAGAGAGCGGACCTAAAAGAATATGTATAAAGTTTTTTTTATAAAGAGATATTTACAAATACCGGTTGATGTTCCATCATCTTCATTCCAACAAATCTGTGTGTGATTAGAGAGCGGTTGATGTATTGCTTTGGCATTTGCAATTGGGAATGCCTCTACCATTGCAATAACAGTATACAATAAATGATTAAGTGTTGACCTGAAGTTGTGGAAGGGATACTACTGATGATATCACATACCCAATATTTTCCTGTCATTCATGCTTTCTGGAATAATCACATCATGTGTCTCATATATTCTTTGTGGCTCACATTCAATTCAACATGTTCATTTACCTCATCAACATCTATGCAGATGTTGGTAGTGTAAGTCTGATACTGGTCACTGATACTTGATGATTCTATGTTGCATTTGAAGGGTCAAACTAGGGGCTGTATCTAAAAGGAATATCCATAAAGGTCTTTTGGAAGGCAAAATAGTTATAAAGTTATTTTTTTTCACATTAAGAGTGGGTATTCGGGGCTGATTTTCATGCAAAACATCACTTTATTAATTGCATATAGATATTTAGCAATTAGCTTGAATGACAAGGGAAGTAATTTTCTAGATGATTTTTTTTAGGTTTTTTAGAAGACATGTGGATTATTTTAGTTTGTTATTTTTTATTGGACCAAATATAGTAAGCTTAATGCTCTTGCTTATCAGGGGAAGGATGTGCTGAACAGTTAGAGTTCAATTGCAACCTTCCAAGTACATCCGAGCAACCATACGGCTCATGGATTGTATCTATGTGTCCAGCACATTGTGATAAAACAAGGGCCATGTGCTTTTGTGGAAAAGATTCAGCATATCCCAACCGTCCCCTTGCCGAGGGTTGTGGCTTTGAAATACTGTACGTATATCTTGATTTTGTGTAGCAGCTGGAGTCTTCCTTTTATCTAGAAGGTTTACCCTTCGTGTGAGTATACTTTTCAGCTTGCCTTCTGAACCTGGAGGCTTTAAAATTGCCAATTGGTCGAAGGCCGATGAAAATGTTTATTCAACCAACAGTAGCAATCCTGGATGGTGTAATGCTGATCCAAAGGAAGCATATGCTTCACATGTCGGCGTCAAAGAAGAATGCGATTGCAAATATGATGGACTTTCAGGAAGATTTTGTGAGATACCTACAGTATCTAGCTGCATAAACCAGTGCTCCAAAAATGGGCATTGTCGTGGAGGATTTTGCCAGGTACGCAAAAACATAAATTTGTTTCTTTAGATTTTTAACTTCCTCTGGTTAACTCATGCTGCTGTTAATGTAAGTTGAATGGCTAATGTTGTTTCTTTCATCTTTTATTGTTTATCATGAACTATATGGGTTCAAAGTGAAAAGTGGTAGCATTATCTTTAAATCAGTGTTCTTTTTTTAAGACAAAAGATTGGGAAACACACATAGCATGTGTATTATTTATTGGAAAGATACAAAAGCTACCTCATGACAACCAAGAGGCAATGAAACTCTTCGCTTACATGTTCAGCACAAAAGTGATCCGATGAAAAGAGAACTCTGTTGAGGGAGAGCTAAAGTGCCAAAATAGTAGCAATCAACAACAGTAACTCCGATGGAGCCCAAGATCTAGCACAGTAGATGGAGTCCAGCAATGTACAAGGTCTCTGCAATCTACCCAATCAATCTCCCTTAACTCTCAAATTTTAATTCATAACATAAACTCATTTACATGTGTGGGAGAAAAATGGATTATAATCATAGAAGAGACCGAGGGCTCTCTTATATAGGAGAAAAGCCCTTGGGTTAATTACAAGATAAGTACATCAAGAAAACATAAAACATAAATGATACCGAGAGATACATTTATCTCAACACTCCCCTTCAAGCTGGAGCATATATATCTGTCATGCTCAACTTGGAGCAACACCTCTGAAATGGACTTCTAGCTAGGGCCTTGGTGAAGATGCCAGCCTTCTGATCTCCAGTGAAAACATGGGAGGTAGATATGAGATCTTTCTGGATCATGTCTCTAGTGTAATGACAATCCACCTCTATATGCTTTTTCCGTTCATGAAAAGCATGGTTATTGGCAATAAATAGTGCAGCTTGATTATCACATAAAAGTTGCATCGGAAGAGGAACCTCAATAGTAATGTCAGTCAATACAGATCTAACCCACATCATCTCTGCACTCCCCTGTGCCATGGCCCTGTATTCAGATCTGCAATTGATCTAGCCACCACTGTCTGCTTCTTGCTTTTCCATGAAACAAGTGAGCTTCCGATAAAATAGCAAAGCCCGAAGTAGACTTTCTGTCTATGAGGCAACCTGCATAATCTGCATCTGCACAAGCTGTCACCTCAAGAGATGTATCCCTAATGACCCGAGTCAGGTGAGGTCTTCAAATATCTCAAGATCATATGGACAACATCCGTATGCACCTTTTTGGGCTACTCCATGAACTGGCTAACTTTGCTCACTGCAAAAACTATATTCGACATGGAGATAGTGGCATATAAAAGCTTCCCAACCAGCTCTATATACCCCATGCTGTCTACCTCCTCAGTGTCATCATCATATAATCTCATACTCGGATCCATAGGGGGAGTAGCAGGCTTGCACCCTGTCATACCTGTCTTAGAAAGAAGATCCATCACAAACTTCCTCTGGGTCATCACAAGACCACGCTAGTTCCTGGCGAACTCCAACCCAAGGAAGTATCGAAGAGTGCCAAGGTCCTTAGTCACAAACTGTTGACCTAGGAACTCCTTGGCAGCCTGAATACCTTGCTCATCATCCCCTGTGACAACAATATCATCCACATAAACAAGAATAGCAACAATACCTCTCTGTGTCCTCTGAACAAAAAGTGAGTGGTCCGCAGTAGATCGCACAAAGCCCTATTGCTTTATCAACTCCGATAGCTTCTGGTACTAAGCTCTTGGACTCTGATTCATGCCATAAATCGTCTTATGAAGCCTGCACACCTTCTGGGACTTCCCCTCAGTAGCAAACCCTGGTGGCTGCTGCATATATACTTCCTCCTGTAGGTCTCCGTATAGAAAGGCATTCTTCATATCAAGTGGGTAAAGAGGCCAGTCCCATGAAACAGCAACGGATAGAAGAATGCGTAGTGTCGAGTGTCTAGCCACTGGAGAAAAGGTATCCTGATAGTCCACTCCATACGTTTGGGTGAACCCACGTGCCACAAGTCTTGCCTTGTAGCGGTCCACACTGCCATTTGCCCTTTGCTTTACTGTAAATATCCATTTGCAGCTCACAACAGAGGTACCTTGTGGAGCAGATACAATGCTCCATGTTCCTCGCAACCGCAAAGTTGCCATCTCCTCTTCCATTGCAACTCGCCACCTACTGTCCTGTAGCGCCTCCTGATATGTACGTGGGATATTAACAGCAGAGAGTCCTACTACAAACTTCCTGTACTCCTCTGAAAGATGATCCAAAGAAACGTGCAGCAAGAGGATACGTGGCACATTGGCAACGAGGCTTCCTTAAGGCAATAGGTATCTCCAGATCATCAGCCTCTCTGTTCTATGGAATCAACTCGTCCTGTGTATCATTCAAAAGCTCAGCGCCATCAATAGAAATAATGTGTTTATGACATACCTGAGGCGTGGTGGATGATGTGGACGACGCATGAGCAGAGGGGCGAGTAGAAGACTTGCGAGTGTAAACATGGGGGTAAGAATTTGGACTGGGTAGAGGGAGGTGGAGAAGGCTGAGGTGCAGCATGGGGGTCATATGGTGGAGAAGACAGAGGTGGAGGAACAACAACATCCTCTCCAGAAGTAGCATTGGACAACCTGTCACTTGCAGGAGAGAAATATATAATAGACTCAAAAAATGTGACATCAACACTCACATAACATCTTCGTCCTACATGATCAAAACATCTATACCCTTTTTGGGTACGAGAATAACCAACAAAAACACATTTGACAGCTCTACGTGAAAGCTTGTCACGATCAGGAGTGAAATTGTGGACAAAGGCCACATATCCAAAGACTCTGGGAGTGAGAGAGAATAGTTTCTTCTCGGGAAACACAATCAAGAAGGGAACCTTCTCTCCAAGAATAGTGGACGGAATGCGGTTCAAAAAATAGCAAGCAGTGAGAACCGCATCCCCCAGAAAGAATGAGTATGACTCTGGATCAACAGTGTTCTTGTGACATCAAGAAGGTGAGATGTTTACGTTCAACCACACTGTTCTGCTGAGAAGTATAATTGCAAGAGGTCTGATGAACTATGCCGAGAGACCTGAGAAATTCAGATAAATGTAATATGGAAAACTCTAAAGCATTATCCGTACGAATGAATTTCACATTAGCAGAGAAGATATTTTTGACTTCAATAAGAAAAGATTTAATGATAGCACCTGCTTCAAACTTATGTTTTAACAAGAATACCCGATATAGTCTAGAATAATCATCCACAACAACCATATAAAAACGATGCCCATGATGATCAGGAACACTACTAGGACCCCTAATATCAAAATGAAACAACTCAAAGGACTGACTACTGTGACGACTCGGAAAAGAGGAGCGATGGTGCTTCCCAAGCTGACATGCTTCACAGTCAATGTAGTACGAGTAGATATCTGTGGTAGCACATGACACATCTTCTGGAGAGGAAGGTGTCCAAAGCGAAGATACCACATGAAAGGAGAAACATATCCTGAAGGAATAGTAGCAATCCCAGCACAAGGTGGCATGGTAAGCTTATAAAATCCTCTCTGCTCACGGCCATGACCAATCTCCCTGCCAGTTAGTATGTCCTGAAAAACAAAAGAAGAGGGATCAAAGATGGCATGACAATGTAAATCTTTTGTAATTTGACTAATGGACAAAAGATTCATCTAAAAGTCTGGAGCATATAAGACGTTCTGAAGATGCATAAAAGGGGCTAGAACAATCTCCCCCTGACCAATAATGGGTAGTCGAACCCCATTAGGAATGACCACGGATCTTCCAGTTGGGATATACCTGTATGAACTAAACTACGTCCGATCTCCACACATATGATGTGACGCTCCAGAATCCATAATCCAATCAGGCAGATCTGAATTGCTACTACTGGTAAATGCGTAAGGAATACCTGATGAACTAGACGACGCTCTGGCAGTAGCTGCTGCATTTGTGGACCCTGGAGTTGGAGTCGTAGGAGTGTTCATCATCTCTCGAAGTCTGGAATATCATCTAAACGTGTATCCGGAGTAGGCGCAAAAGAAGGCTCAGTCTGCTCTGCAACAAGTGCAGACGCTGGATATCCATGCTTCTGAAAGCATGTCTCCTCAGAATGACCAGGACTATGGCAATTGGAACAAGGGCCATGCTGTCGGCCTCCTCGACCACGAGGTCCGCGGCCACGAAACTGAGATGACCCCCCTCTGCCCCGAGTTGCTGCCATAACAGAAGGAGTCATCTGGGACCTAGTAGTGGATGTGGTAGTAATCCTACTCAATCGCTTGTAGATCTCCTCCATCGACGGTATTGTCTCTCCAGTTAGAAGTTGAGTACGAGCTGCATCGTACTCAGAGTCAAGAGATGACAAGAAAACTCCTATCATTGTGGCATTCCGATATGCTTGCTGCTGTTCAGTGCTGGTGGTAATAGGCATGGAGCTGTGTAGTCGCTCAAACATGCCTCTCAGATGAGAGAAGTGTGCGTGGAGTGGTCGTCCATTCTGTTTGGTCGAGAAAATATCGAACTGCAGTTGAAGAATCTTGCTCTCATTCTTTGCCTGCCTGTATGTGTCTGCTAATATGTCCCACATAGCCTTTGCAGTTGGCTGATTAACAATATCATTAGCAATCTCCGTAGTAAGTGTCCCAGAGAGCCAGATGCGAGCATAGGCGACATCTTGCTTCCATGAAGCATTGGCCCCAGTCTTGTTCGTCGTCTCTGAATCAGTCATAATGTGCTCCTTGTTATGGCACTGCATTAGGGTACGAAATTGCATGGACCACAACTCGTAGTTGGTGCCATCCATCTTTACGATGGGAGCTGGACACTTGAAGGCACCGAAAGAGGAGAAAACGTCACCCTTGTTCTCTGACATTGTACCAAGAAACCGGAAGGCGGAACAACTGAGGAGTAAATTAAAGAGAATGCGTCTACAGGATTATAAGAGGGATTGGTTGTATCTCTAGACTCATACAACCATCCCTATGTCTTCTTTTGAGTTCTAGATCTGCACAACGTGATATAAATAAGAAAATCTCACGATTTGCGGTCCAAATCAGACCTTCGACCCACAGGAGAATGCGTCGTGACGATGTACAGGGTTGGTTGGGACCTCGACGACGGGGAAGGTGACTGGAGCCCCTTGCGGCCGCATGGGATGGGCTGAAAGCCCCGATCGGCGATGCTGAAGGACAGGGGCCCCGCGCGCGGTGGCGTTGGAGGGCAGGGACCACCGCATGGTGGCGCTGGAGGGACTAGGACCCTCATATGGCGGCGCTGGAGGGTCTGGGACCCCCGCGCGGCGGCGCTGGAGAGGGTGGGTGGCCGTGCAACACCCAACGATTGTGGGAGGGGGGGGGCGTGTAGGGTTAGGTTTAGGGTGGGATAAGAGAACCTCTGTCTAGGACCGTTGCTTCGATACCATGTTAGGAGAAAAATGAATCGTAATCATAGAAGAGACCGATGGCTCTCTTATATAGGAGAAAAACCCTTGGGTTAATTACATGATAAGTACTTCAAGAAAACATAAAACATAAATGATAACGAGAGATACATTTATCTCAACAACATGAACTACTATCTCCTTTATATAGAGAGGTGGTCGGATACAAAAATAGAAATCAAAATAAATTTTGAACTTGAAATAATCGTAACCGACTTTAACCAATTCTTGACTCACCGGCTAATTTAATCTACCATAAATATTGAGATTAAAATCAATCTCAATTTTTTTAACCGACCCTACTTAATGTGGGAAAAGTCTTTGTTATTGTTGTTATAATTAAAAATAACCGATCAACTAATTTAATTGATAAGGACTCAAAAAATAACAAAAGATCAATTGCATGAAGACCCATACGATTCTTTAAAATATTACTCGACCCCTCAAATTGGATTTTACTGCATCTATTCTCCACCGCTTGAAAAAATCGTCTCTTAATGAATTGCTTTATCTTTGGTCCGTCGTTGGAGAATTCCTTCCAAAATAATCTGTTCGATCTTCCTAATTTGAGCCAATTTTTTTCGATTCGGTGTTACATTTATAATTTCTCTCCACTGAGGTACGTACTTGTAATATTTCTGCCTTTCATTCCAAAGACTTCCTCCACAAGTACCTCTTATTTTTAACCCTACCATAAATAACTTTTGGGAGAGGGGTCTATTTGAAAATACCACATATCAATCTTCCATCCCTATTTTGTGAGATTTAGATCTCATAGGGGCCATTTGACAGGGGATTAATGGTGGGGGATAAGAAGGGATAAGATATTGTTTTTGTTCGTTTGGAGGGAGAGGATAAGGACGAATAAGGGTGAAAAGGGATAGATAATAGATAGTTGTTTGCTATTCTCAATTTGGTTGGCACATGAGGAATAAGGATGGACAAAATTTGAAAGTTAGGAGGAATTAGGATGGATAAGGTTCGTAAGTTAGGGGCAGACGGTTGCATGGTGGCAGAAAATGAGGGAAACCGAAGGATAAGATATCCCTCCTTTGCGTGAAGGCTCCATGGTGCAAATAACAAAAATTGCATGGGGGATAGGAAGTGGGGGCGAACTCACCCTTATACTTCCCTATCCCTCATGCTATGACGTAAATGAACAACCCCATAGGAGAGAAGCATATAGCCATGGCTAGGGTTTCTTCACCCCTTAAGAGGCACAGTGGTTGTGACGGTAGGGTAGGAGCATATGGTGGTGCCCGTGCTTTTGTGGGAGATGATAACTGCTTTGGGAGCCCTTGAGGGTCGGACAATGATGCAACATGGAACAGAAATATAGGGCTGCAGATCTATTTAATTTTATATGCTAATTTTATTTACGTTTATTTAAGTCGTATTTTTTTAAATAAACAAGATCGCCTGTGATCTCGCTTAATTAGTCAACGATTTGAAGTTCAAAATTAGTGATCTCGCTTAATTAGTCAACGATTTGAAGTTCAAAATTAGTCGATTAATTAGTTAGAGTCAATTTAGGATAATTAGTGTTTTTTCTATTTTTGTAATCTCATCCTTCCTATATAAAGGGATGGTGGTCCATTGTTTTAAGCAGGTTAGAATATATAAAAAAAGAGATTTTCTCTCCCTCTCTCTTGTCTCTCTCTCACCCCTCGCGATCTACGCGTTCTTCTTCTTGAATCCCGTGCATCCGGCGTGTTTTCTTTTCTCAACCCCTCTATTTTCTCCACAAAAATCCACCGATCAAATATTTATCCGTCGCCGCATTAATCAATCCACATCATTTGGTATCAGAGCATGGCATCTAGGTCGTCCTCACGATCTGGCGATCCCTCTCGTCAATCGCGCAGATGGTCCAACGGGTCTCGCCCCAACGACCGTGCATGGCGTGCTGAGATTAGACAAACACTGTCGAATATGCTCCAAGTTCTGTCGCAGAATAGAGAATCATTGACGCAACAAATACAAGAACTCATCGCCAATCGAGACGGTGAAACTTTCGTCCAATTTCCTGATGAAGAGAGCCAAGGAAATTGCACCGTCAACGACGATTCGTTCGCTATCCAGGTATATTCTGACTCGCAAAAGCTGCAAGAATTGATCGACAACCCATCTGCGACCCTATCACAAACCTCCCCTGCCCCACCCTTGTCGCCAACCCCTTCCCCTGCCTTTCCCCCGACCCCTGCAGCACAAGCCTCAACCCCAACCCCTCCAGCCCTCATCCTCGCGCTTCCCCTTTCCCCCACCGTACCACCAGCAACCCCACCCCTCGTGCATACGCAAACCCCCCTCCAGCGTTTCCCTTTACCACCCGTGTCTTCCTCCACCGAACCCCCACCATTCTCCAGACCGCTGCCTCCCGATTCACAGCCCCTTCTTCCTCCCGCCGCCCACTGCGCCCCTCCGCTCGTTCCCCTCGCTCGACGATACCCTCCCCTCGCGAGGCCGCCACCCAGCACCTCTCGCCTCGTCGCCCCAGGACCCATCGCAACACCCCCCCCCACCCCAGAACTCCCTCCCGACCACACCCTCGCACCGCGCAAGCCACTGCCGACCACCCCTGTATCCATCTTTCTTACGCCGCCCTCCACCCCATCACGGAACCGCCCCCTCCCACGCGCCAACCGGCATTTCCCTGTTTCCCCTCGCCGCCAACCCTTCCCGCATATGGCCCTCCTCGCCGCCAACCCTTCCCGCATATGGCCCTCCTCGCCGCCCCATCCCGCATACATTCCCCATCGCCGCTGCGCCCACCTTCCTCTATCCGAACCGGCCACACCTCCCATCGACCCCACACTGCCTTTCCTGCCCCTCCTACAGCACGACCCCCCTCCTTTTGCGGTCGCCTTCCCAACCGATTTCGCACGAACGGCCGCCGACGAAACTGCAGGAACCCTCAGCGTAGGGCTCCGCGCCGGGTCCAACGAGAGAACGGAGGCCGAGTCCTGCGGACTCTTGGGTTGTTTCCCAAGAAACAATCCCGTGATGTATGGGATTTAGGGAGAAATTGCATAAGAATAACCCCTGAATTCCCTATTTACACAACAATCAAAGTTGACAAGAAGTTAAGAAAGAATGAGGGGGTACAAAAATTGCACTTTGACCCCCTGGAGCAGAATTATTCTAAAAAAGGTGCTGAAAGGTGGAAATCTGGCAGATCTCCTTATCCTATCAGGACTAGGACCATGGGTTTTACCTATTTAAAGGTCCCATGGTTTCATTCATTGGACACCTCTCCTCAACTACTCTCCTTGTGCTATTATTTTGCTATGAACTCTCCAAAGGTCATGTTGTTCATGCCTCATCAATTTTTCAATCACCGCAATGAGGAGACCAAGTATATGAAGACGCCGACATTTGCGCCACACATGTTCTTTCAACGTGAGGTTGACGACTCCGGCCACCGCACCAACGCCATCTGGTTTCCACCGTTTGCTCCACATCTATTCTTACATGAGGTGAACAAGAAAATTGACATCAAATCGGCAAGCCTCGAAGATCCAGCAATTCGTCGGGAGACGAATTTTTAAAGCAGGGGAGAGTTGATGCAGCGTGGAACAGAAATATAGGGCTGCAGATCTATTTAAATTTATATGTTAATTTTATTTACGTTTATTTAAGTCGTCGTATTTTTTTAAATAAACGAGATCGCTTGTGATCTCGCTTAATTAGTCAATGATTTGAAGTTCGAAATTAGTCGGTTAATTAATTAGAGTCAATTTAGGATAATTAGTGTTTTTTCTATTTTTGTAATCTCATCCCTCCTATATAAAGGGATGGTGGTCCATTGTTTTAAGTAGGTTAGAATATATAAAAAATTGAGATTTTATCTCCCTCTCTCTTGTCTCTCTCTCACGCCTCGCGATCTACGCGTTCTTCTTCTCGAATCCCGCGCATCCGGCGTGTTTTCTTTTCTCAACCCCTCTATTTTCTCCACAAAAATCCACCGATCAAATATTTATCCATCGCCGCATTAATCAATCCGCATCATACAATGGCGGGGTTTCCAAGTTTGGAAGGGCCAAACCCGAGGGCACCAAGTACGGTGCCGACGATGGCGATTCACATGGAGTTCCAATGGTTGCGTTGGAGCAACCGATGATCGGATGTCCCCATGCTTGTTGGTAGGCGTGGTTGGGAGGAGATATACATTCCTTACGTTGTTGGGGATGGTTTTGCGATGTCGGTGGAGGCGAGGGGTAGTGCTACTTGGCGTTGAGGGGCGATATTGGATTGCACGTCTATCGATGCGTGAGGTTGGGTGGAACTAGGGCTCCGTTGGTTGTACCAGAGGATGAGAGGGATGGTGGGGTATTGGAGGGGGGTTAGCGCACGATAGGATGATGGTGGGGGAGGCTGTAGAAGGGTCGACGAGGGGTTAGTACTTGAGAAGTGTTTGGTGGTAGTGGGTTCGATGGGGTCGAGGGTTGATGTGGAGGTAGGAAAGTGGTTGAGGGTAGGGTCGGAGGGAATACATGTAGTGACGATGAGGGTTCCAATGGAGGAGGTTTGGAAACCTCCTGTACAATGCCTTTGGCTGCAAACGAATTAATAACTTCAAGCTCTTCGTCCACAGGCCCATCGTCGACGACATGAGCTGTGTCCTTGTTTTCTTGTCTGAGGATTGTAACGACGAAATCATCCTTATGAATAAAACTACTACCATCGCGTACTTGATGTATTGTTGTATCTTATGTATGGATGAGTACACTGTTGTGTAGCCACGAATCCAATCATGTTTGTACCTTGATGCTTGATAGAAAACAATGCTTGAATATCTCTTGTCGGGAATGTGAGCCTCGTTTGAGACGACTCATATCGAACTTCATGCACCAATAATTGATAGGATCATCAAATCGTGGGAACGATTCAGTTTCCATGCTCCAACACCAATTGATGCAGACGGAAAATCATCGGAGGGAGAGGAGAGAAGAAGATCGCGACATGCCTCACGGTTTGAGAGATGGTTTGGGTCGAGAGGAAAAACTCTAGAAATTGAGGGAAAGGGGGATAATGGTGGATGAACACTTCAAAACGACAACTCAAATTTTCTATTCATAGCATGACTTCACTTACAATGAACTATTGCACTCTTTATATAGGGAGATGGTCAGATAACAAAAATAGAAATCAAATAAATTTGAAATCAAAATAATCCTAACCGACTCTTGACTCACCAACTAGTTTAATATACCGGAATATTGAAATTACAATCAATCTTATGTATTTAACGTAACTAAAACTTAAAATAACAGATCAAATAATTTAATTGGTTAAGGACTCAAAAAATAAATAAAAGATCAATTGCACGAAAACTCATGTGATTCTTTAAATTATTGATCGACCCCTCAAATTGAATTTTATTCCATCATGAGCTTGTGCCGATATCTCCGGATTGGGCTAGGTCGAGCCCAATGCTCCACCCTATGCATATGTAGCATCCCAATATCAGCATTCCCTTTTCCTCCCATGTCACATTATCTGATATTTTAGGAAGTTCATGAAAGAGCCTCCATTACCAAGGACAGGCAATGGGCACACCTCGATATAACAATGGCATTTGGGAATAGGGACACTTCTGTCATATCGATATGGATGCAGAAGCAAGACGACATGATATGGGGGCATGCCATGACAATTGACTTTGTGCTGATATCATGAGAGAAGCAACCACATGAAGCACTACAATGATTGAGTTTTGAAAACCTCTAAGATAAAAGGGAAAAAACTATAAGACCATAAGAATCCCTACATCTCTTTAGGGACCAGGATTTCGTCTTTATTATAGCAATTAATAACTGAGTGCGTAGTTGCATATATAGAACCAAAGGACTAATTGGATCACAGAGCCCTCTATCGTGGAACAATCCTCCCCCCATCCCTTTGATACTCCCATTCCATGTCTCATCGACAAGCAATGCGTATATCGATGGAGCAGTTCATACCTCAGTCTACCTACGACCTAGAAACCCGTGAAAATTTGTTTAACAAAATGGATAATTTATACATAGATGTACTATTTTGCAAACCAACTTTTACTTTTGTATTATGATTAACTAATAAAGAGAAATGGAAGACATGAAGAGAGTCGTTGAGTGAAAGCAGAGATCCAGGCGCAGATGGATTGCTGAGGGTGATGCCAACACGTCTTTCTTCCATCGAGTGGCTAGTGCCAGGCGTCGGGGAAACACCATCAGGTCGTTGGTGTTTGATGGTGTTAGGGTCGATGGCAACAAAGAGGTGGGGAGAGCTGCTGTGGACTACTATCGGGAGCTGTCTTCCAGAGGGGCGAGTAGGCAATGGAGGTGGACTGGGCTTGGTGCAGCATGGCTGTCTGACTCCCAGGCTTCCAACCTGGTTCGGGAGGTGTCCTTGGAGGAGCTGAAGGCGTCGGTTTGGGATCTCAATGGGGAGGGGACACCGGGTTCGAACGGGTTCCTGGTTTCCTTCTACCGGGAATTCTGGGACGTGGTGGGAGGGAGGTGCTTGAGCTGGTAAAGGAGTGCTATCTGTGCAATGCGGGGTTTGAACGTGTGAATAAGGTGCTGCTGGTTCTTATTCCAAAACGGGAGGGTGTCGACAGGATCGAAGAGTTCAGGCCTATTGCGGTATCCAACGCGCTGTACTTAATTGTGGCAAAGGTTTTTGCGGCGAGATTGACCAGGGTGCTTGATGACATCATTTCCTCTTCTAAGTCGGCGTTTGTGCAGGGGAGGCAAATCACGGATTGCTTGGTGTTGGCGTTAGAAATTATTGTTGATTGGAAGAGATGTGATAGGAAGGCGCTGTTGTGGAAGGTGGATTTTACGAAGGCTTATGATACGATTGACCGGCAGTTCCTCTGGGCGGCAATGCATAGGAGGGGCTTCCTTGCCCTCTGGATTTCGTGGATGAAGCGCTGCGTGACTACTGCATCGATGTCTGTTCTCCTGAATGGGCGCCCTGAGGGGGGTTTCTTCCAACCCCAGAGGGGTATGAGGCAGGGGTGCCCTCTGGCTCCTTTATTGTTTATCAGTGCTTCCGACGTTCTTGCTTGCATGGTGGACCACGTTCAACTTGGTGGTGTCATTAAAGGGTATTCTAAAGATGAGCTGAGGATACCTCTCATTCAATACGCGGACGACGCTATGTTTTTCATTGAAGGAGGTTCTGATGAGGTCTCTGGTATGGGGGATACGCTACAGATTTTTAGTGAGATGTCGGGTTTTGTCCAGAATCACGCCAAGTCCAAGGTGGGTGACGTTCACGATGGAGGAGGAGGAGGCTGATCGATATGGACATCAGCTGGGCACGGCGTGCACGGGGCTCCCCGTCCACTATATTGGGATCCCTCTTGCCACTGGGAGGGCTAGGGTGGCTGACTGGCTGCCTCTGGTGGAGAAGTTAGAGAAGAGGCTTGCGGGATGGAAATCCATGGTCCTTTCTAAGGGTGGGCGCCTTGTGCTTCTGAAGGCAGTGCTGACGGCTATACCGATGTACGTCTCCTCCACGAGGCTTTTGCCCGTTGGGATTAGGAGGAGGCTTGAGAGTTTGATGCGGCGGTTTTTGTGGGGAAATAACGGGCACTGGTCCACTGGTATGCATCTGGTCAATTGGGACACGATCACGTAGCCAAAGAGTGTCGGCGAGCTTGGGATTAAAAAGATGGATGTGTGGAACGAAGCACTACTGCTCAAGTGGGTGGCCAGGGTGTGGGGGAACGGTGTCGACCTGAGTTCATCCCTTTTGCATCGAATTTATGTGCACAATGGTGCTACGCCGGGTTCGTGTGGCAGGGGTGTGAGTCCTTCACCCTTGTGGAAGGGCATTTTGGCGGTGGCGCCAAGATTTCAGGAGCTGTTCAGGCCGGTGCTGGGGAGCGGGGAGATCTCCTTTTGGAGGGACGACTAGATGGGTCAGGGGAGTCTTTGTGACCGATTCCCGTGTTTGTTTGCTTTGGCTGCGAATCTGGAGGCGCGCGTGGCCGATTGCTGGACGGATGGGAATTAGATTCCACTTTTTCGTTCCAACTTCTCCGATCAGAGGTTGGATGAATTTCTCAGCTTGATTGAGGCGCTTAGGGAGGTAAGGGGGCCGTCCCGGCAGCGAGACTGCTGGATCTGGCACGAGGGCAGCTTCTCGGTGAGAAAGGCGTACACTACAATTTGCAGACCTCCGCCTGCACTGTCGGCTGATATGGCAAGAGACTGCGGTTTCTTTTGGAGACTCGGCCTACCTGAGAGGATTGGTTTTTTCCTTTGGCTTTTTAGGAGGAAGAGATTGATGATGCGAGATCGGTGCTTCAGGTTGCTGGGATCGGTGTCCGACGCATGCCTCCTGTGTGGATTGGAGATTGAATCGCTAGACCACCTCTTCTTCAGGTGCACTGTTACGGGGACGGTGTGGGCTAATTCTGAGCTGGAATGGGTCACTGCGGACAATGTTATGCCCTTCTGTGGATGTCTGGTGGCGGCCAAGGGCCGTCTACTAGGGAGTTGCTTCACCCAATCGCCATGGTGTGGGCGCTTTGGTTGGCTAGGAATGCGCTGGTCTTCTCTGGACAGAGCTTCTGTAAAGAAAATGTATACGTACAGATGTCGTGGTTACTGGATTCATGGCTCTAACTGGGGCTTA